>CM038218.1:38827836-39065225 GCA_021442155.1 Cymbidium sinense
ATGTGCTACAGCCGTATGCAGCAGCTGAATATGAAGATCTTTACAAAAGGATGTAAAGACTTTTCCAAGAATTGTTCCATTGTCAAGATGATCTTTGCAGAAGACCTAATCGACATACTATATTTTTCCAAATAAATTGTTTAGCATTTGCCCATAATTTTAGCGAGTGGTTCGGCTTCCACCCATTTAGTGAAGTAGTCGACAGCTAAAATGATGAACTTTCGTTGCCCTGATGCTATCAAAAAAGGTCCCATGATATCAATCCCCCATTGACCAAAAGGCCACGGGCTTTGAATGGATGAGAGCTCTGTATGCGGCATGTGAGGGAGGTTAGAGTGCAACTGATAACTTGCACATTTTTTGTAAACTCCAAGACATCTTGTTTCATCGTAGGCCAATAGAACCCTTGTCTTATAATTTTAAGGGCTAGCGCCCTTCCTCCTAGGTGTTCTCCACATATCCCAGTGAACCTCTCTTAATGCGTAATCTCCTCAAGGTGAGAGACATTTGAGGTATGGTCCAGAGAAAGCTCTTTGTATAGTTCACCTCGATAATAGTAAAGTTTGAAGCTTGTCTTGAGAGAAGGTAGTCTTCGTGAAGAGTTCCTTCTTGTAGAAAAGATAGATGGGGTCCATCCACGAATGTTCCTTTATCTCATTAATTACTTGAATTACCCATGACCCTTTGATACTCAAAAAATGTATTTCTTCAACATGCTTTCTCTTAAACAGATCCTTAGTAGCAGATGAAGCAAGCTTAGCGATATACTGAAAGTATTCTTCTCTCAAAGATGTGAATGATTTGATGTGTCTTGAAATGGGCAAGAAGAGACTTCACCAAGTGGAGGTATCAGGTCACTGGGATTATGAGCATTAAAGTTTTCCTCAACTTGGGAGGCGACAAGTTAAGAGTCAATGTGTATCACTAAGTCTTGAGCTTCACAATCAATGACGAGTCTCAACCCTACTATGAGAGCCTCATATTCAGCCATATTATTAGTTGCATAAAATTTTAGGTAAGTCCATTCTCTGTATTCTGGGGAAATAAGTAAGATTCCCGCACCAAGACCAAGATTTCTAAGCTCCATCAACATAGAGGTCCACTGAGGAGACTAAAGGCATGTAGCAGATAGCTCCTGAGTTGGCAGATTCCATTATAAAGTCTAAAGTACTTGAGACTTTATAAGCGAGCAGTAGAAAATTTATATCAAACTCTCCCAATTCTACAGACCACTTGATTAACCTCCCAGATGCTTCTGGTTTCTATAGGATGGCCCTTAATGGTAAATGAGTGTAAACACCGATAGTGTGAGCTTGGAAGTATGGACGCAATTTTTGCGCTGAGAAAACTAAAGTCAGAGCCACCTTATCGGCAAGTGGATAACAACTTTCTATATCAAAGAGAATTTTGCTGACATAATAAATTGGCCGTTGTATCCACTTTCTTCTCGCACTAAAATTGAGCTTATTGCGTGGGAAGAGACTACGAGATATAAGTATAACATCTCTCCTTGAATAGGCTTGATAAGGGGTGGAGATGCTAAATACTCCCTTAGTCAAAAAAAGCACCGACATTCATCACCCAATTATTATTTTAGCTCCTTTAATATTTTAAAGAATGGCAAGTATCTATCCCTAACGGCTAGGATAACGCACAATTCCTCCATTCAAACATTGAACTTCCTTAATATTCTTCGGAGGAGTCATATTTTTGAGAGCTTTGATTTTCTCGGGGTTGGCCTCTATCCCACGGTGGGTTACCATAAATCCAAGAAATTTTCCGACATAACCCCAAAAGCATATTTGGTGGGTTGAGTCATGTTATAACGTCAAGAAGGTTAAAGCATATTTCTAAGTCGAAATATATTGTGATTCTTCAAGCTTTTCACTAATATGTCATCCACATATACCTCCATCAGCCTAGTAGGTCTTTAAAGACCTTATTCATAAGCTGATAGGCAAGAGCATTTTTTAATCCAAAGGCATAACTTGGTAACAATATAAACCTTTATATGTTTGAAATCGTAGCTTCTTCATCCGTTGTTCATTTTTATTGGTTGTAACTAGAGTAAGCATCCAAAAGTCGAGCATTTGATGTCCGTAAGATCAACCAATTGATCAATTCGAGGAAGAGAAAATTATCTTTCTGCAAGCCTATTAGGTCGGTAATCAATACACATTCTCCATGTTCCATTATTTTCTTAACCATGACAACATTTGCTAGCCATGTAGGGTAATGTACCTCAGATGAATCCCGCTTCTAAGCTTGTTAACTTCTTGCTCAATAGCTTGGAGGTGATCAGTGCAAAACTTCTTCTGGATGATCGATTTGAATGTCGGATCGATCTTGGGAGAGTGCATGATCACATTGAGGTCAATTCCAGGCATGTCCGTCGGACTCCAAGCGAAGATGTCTTGATTTCTGTGCAAGAAGTCTATGTATTTTTTCTTTGTTCGTCTGAGAGCAGAGATCCAACTTGCACTGTTCGTAATGGTTGGTCATCTAATAATGCAACAAAGAGCAAATTTTTGACAGGGGAAGCTTTCTGGGGTACTTCTTCATCTCAAAAATTAAAATCTTCGATGCTGAAGGTCACAAAAAGGCGTGGTTGAGCTTGTTTGAGATAACATGATTGTGATATCTGTTGATTTCCGCAGACCACTCCAACTCCAATAGGGGTTGAAAATTTCATCTTAAGATGAGATCAAGTGACGCACAAAATTGATTGAAGGGGCCTTCCAAGGATAGCATTATATGATGAATCTGACTTGACCACCATGAATTGGATTAAATGAGCCACTTATCGAGGAAATTCACCAAGGACAAGGAAGGGTGATTGTCCCTCTACTGCATGCATTATCAAACCCGATAATGGTCCTGGGTTGGAGCTTTTCCCAACTGCCCCATGTTAAGAAATGTGGAGTAAAATAAGACATCAACAACTCATTTTCAATCAAAATTCTTTTAACATTATAGACGGGTCAGATGACAATGACAAGTGGATCTTGATGAGGAACATGTACTCTTCTAAATCGAGTCATTAAAAGTGATGGAATGATCGATGAGACTTCTTTAACTCGCTCTTCAGAGATGGTAATGAGAACTTGATTAGATAGTATTGGTCCTCCTGCGATTGTTTCAATTTTTCCAACAGCTTGATGATTATTTTGTTATTTCTGTGATGATTGTCCTGGTTGCCTCCAGTTGGAGGTATGTTTGTTTGAGCCGATTGATTCTTCACAAATCGATGTAGATATTCTTGCTGAATGAGCCTCTCAATTTCTTCTTTGAGTTATTTGCATTCCTCAGTAGTATGTCCCCGACTTCGATGGAAGTGATAATATTGCTCCTGATTTCCTGAATTTGGTTTCAGTGGATGCGGCCACTTGATATTTTCTTCATCTCGAATAGCCATTAGAGGTTAACACGAGATGTGTTCAGCGGCGTGTATTCCTTTTCGGGCCGTGGTTCACGTCGTTGATATGGGGGTCGTGGAGGGAGATCACGACTGCTTTGTTGCTTCTTTTGATAGGACTGTCGGTTCGCATTCCCTGGGGTGCTTTAATGTTTTCATGTAGATTGCTCAAATTATTTGCGATGGGCGTAATAAATTTCATCGCATAGATTTGTGCTTCCACACACGATGAACCAAGTCGATATGAGCGACGGTCTCGATTAAGGACGAGTAAAATCCTGACGAGTCCTCAAAGGAAAACTCCTCTTAATATCTACCTGTGTATTTGGCGCTTCTGGAGAATTCCTTAAGTGATTCACCCTCGCTTTTGAATGCCGGAGAGATGGGAGGAATCTTTAATGATCCTTTTTGTAATGAATTGTCTACAAAAAATCTTGGCAAGTTCAAAGGTATGGATGGATTCCCTTGAAGGGAGTAGAACCAAGTGCCAGCTTGTCCTTGAGGGTAACTGACACGACAAAGCAAGGTCCTGGATATGCATGATAGTCCGTGAATGTTCATGTGGGTCGCCCGCCATCATAGAATCAATGTTCGATTGCTTGAAACCCACGGGAATAGGATGTTGAAGAATAACTTCATCTAAGGTGAGGATTCCTCATAGCCGCGGTGAGGGGGAAGATGATTTCTATCTTGGAGGTTAAATTTGTCTTGCATTAAGTAATTCGCATGTAACATGACGAGTCAAGACGAGAATGTGTCAAGCTACCAATAATTGGATTAATAATTGATGGATGGATGAGTAGAACTAGCGTATCAAGGAGATCGATCATCTCTACGGAGGAACTCAAAATTAGCATTTTGACCTCTCCCTACCAACGATCGATCTTGGAGGAGATGTGTTTCGCAGTAATGGTCGTGTTCCTCAAAAGTCGGATCATCTCATTTTGAGACTCTTCCATTCAGCATATTCTAAAGAGATTTACCGGCCGTGGTCGCTCATCGTGGGGAAGTGAGGCGCGCCCTTGGTTCAAGGATTGGTTTCGAGTGATGGAGTGAGCGAGGCTCCGTGTTACTTTGCTACTAGGCCATAACGAGGTGATTGAAGGGTTTCTGACGCCAAACTCATGCGCTAGAAAACCGGTAGAGTAAAGTTTTCGCTTTAGCTTTAGGAAATCCAAAGACACACACGTAAAAAGTAATAAAACTTAATTTTACGGAAAATCTCAAAAGAGGAAAAATCACGGCCTAGAAAAAGCTTCCACTATGTATCTGTTGAGTACAAGATCTTCCCGACAACGGATTACAAAATTGTATATGAGAGGAACCGCATGCGACAACGATCAGTTGTTTGTAGTAGAATACGCGACGATGTTGACGACGATGATGACCGATGATAGTGGTCGATGATGACCGCGCGATCGACATTACGAGGATCGATGGCACGGGGTTGACGACGCCGAGACTCATGGGTTTCTGGAGGATTTTGAGCTCTCCTCTCTCTTGTTGCCTCATATGAGAAATGAGGGGCTAGATTGGAGAGTGACGCCTGTAAATATATGCAAAACCAACCACTCCATCCACGCTTGTGATGATTTGATCATATGATGTATTTTGTGTATTTGAATGCTCAAATGAAGTCAAAGATCTTTCTGAACCGCCAGACGATTTGACTATAAACACTCCATATTTGAGAGCTTTTAAGAATTTAACGATGTCTCAAAGTTTTTAACGATATTTTGATTGACCGCTTCAATTTCATCACTGATCAAGATTCGCTTCTTGAGAGGAATTTTTGATAATATCAAATAGATATTAAAATAATCTGATTTATTTTCAAATAAGCATAGTATTTAAAACAATATATTAAATTTATATTAAATTTATGCTAAGGTAATTTTAATATTTGCCATTGATTGCGTTAATGCATTTCTCATCGGAAAATATTAAAAAATAATTTTTGTTGATCCTATGTAGGAGTGAGCATTCCGTCAATTTAATTAAATTTTTTGTTAAACGAATAAATTAAATCAAATAACTTAAATTAACTGAATCATTCAAATAATATATAAAATTGAACTAATTAAATTGAACTATAATTCAATTTATTCGATTTCATTTTTTGTTAAATTGAATAGTATTTAAAAATAAAAAAAATTTATTTTTTAATAAACTAATTAATTAAAATAATCTAATAAATTTTATATATTAAAAATCTTTTAGCTAATTAGAAATCTATAAATTTATATAAATAATTAAACATTTATAATTAAAATTATATATTTATATTTAATTTTTTTATTAATTTTGATTTATTTATTTATTCAATTTAATCAATTTTTTTTAAAAAAGAATTAACCTGAAAATAAAAAATTCAATAATTAGATATTTATAATTAAAAATTGAACTATAAGACTTAAAATTGAACTAAATCAATTAAATAAAATCGATTCGATTTGATATTTTAATTTGAATCGATTAATGCACATCTATAATCGTATGGCCATTAGGCTTGGCCCATATCAGATTCTAAAGCCTGCTTTTCGCATCAATCTCTCTAAAAAAAAAAAAAAAAAAAAAAGGGAATTTACATACATATCACGTCAAATATGCATATTTATATATCTAACACCTAAACTTAGATATTTACTTATCTAATACTCTAATCTTCAATATCACATTAAAAATACCACTTTATTCATCTTTTAAAAATGAAATACAACTTTTTAAGCATAGAAAAGTGTTAGATAAGTAAATATCTAAGTTTAGATGTTAGATATATAAATATGCATATTTGATGTATGTAAATCCCCAAAATATAATACATAAAAACAAGAGCAATTTCTCTCCGTCGTCGCCCTCCAAGCATGTGACATCTTATCCTAAAAGTCAAAATGAGCTGTCCGTACAGTCTGTGATAAACATCGCCCACGGTGTACATCCAACCACTGTTGACAACACCGTACCCATCAGCCTGCAGGTTGTTATCATAATCAAATTTCATAATAATTTCATTCTAAACTTTTTATTGAGATATGGTCTATTCTAATCCCTATCCTGAAAAGAACATCTTATCTGGATTATGTTGTGTTCCCCTTCAGACCGCCTTGCTTTTCTCGTCGTTGGAGGCTAAAAGGGGATTGCCTGCCGTCGGCAAAGCCGAAGATATTCTCGGAGCGATGTCGATTGCGATGGAGAGTGGGGCAGAGATCGGTCGGTCGGGTTTCGTTCGGAGAATCGCATGCTTCACGAACTTTGATTTGGTGGAGATCGAGGAGAGGAAGCAGATGGATCCTTCGCCATCGCCTCCGCGGGAGGCAACAGCAACTTTGTCGACGTCGAGCTCGTCGTCGATTGGGAAGGATAGTGATGAGGTGGGAACGCATGATTGGGACGAGGGGAAGAAGAGGTGCAGAGCGCGTACAAGGGGTCGCTGCTGGGGATGGAGTCGCTTGAGGAATCGCTGCCTATCAGGTATTTTAGCTTGGCCTCGTATTTTGATTTGAAGGTTTTACTGTTGGGAGATTTACATACATACCATACAATTCTTATGCATTTACATGTCTAACAGTTTAAGTTAGATATTTATTTATCTAATATTTTTTTATGCTTCAAAAGTCCATTTTATTTAAAAAAATGAATGATGATAATATTTTTGATGTGATATTAAAGATTAGGATGTTATATTAAAAATTAAAATTTAGATGTTAGATATATAAATACATCAGAATTGTGTGGTATGTATGTAAATCTCCCTTTTTTTATTCTGCTGTGCTTCGTTCCATTTCGAGTTAATGCAAAAAAGGACGGGGAAGTTTTGTGTTTGTTCTCTGATGTTGACTTGGATTTCATGTTTTGACGGTTGATCGATTTTGTATCGTTGCTATCATAACGTCAAATTTCATTTGCATGCATTGTCTATTTTTCTGAATGTTGGGAAAACGACGCTTTTTGGTTTCTTCAGCACTTTTAATAGTTGAGTATGATCTTTTGGCTTGTTCAGCAGTTTTTACCATTGAGCGTGGTCTATCGAATTCATTTTGGATATTGAGTAACATTTACTTGTCCTCCCCAAATCATGGAGATTCTGATTACTGCCCGGGGGCGTTCTGACTGTTTTGTAGTTTGGATGATTAAGAAGGGAAGAAGAGTTTGGCTAAAAATCTAGCATCATTGCTGTGATCAATTCTGATTTTGGGCCATTATCTTTTTTTGTATGCTTATCAAACAATTTGTAGCGTTATTTAACCTGGAAGATTATGAGAATTTTTTTCAATGTTCCTGATTCAATTGCATGAATGCCAATTACCATCCATTTTTGTCCCCTTTCAGTAGGTTTGTAGTGTTTCACATGTATTTTTCTCCCCATTTTGTGCAGGTTAAATAGTATCCTTTTATCTTTTAAGTGCATCTAATTCCATTTTAAAACCAACGTTGTCGTGTACTATCCGAGCAAGAAAGCCATGCCTACCTTGCATGTAACTGTGGCACTACACCAGTTGGTCAACTAATAGGGAGATTGTTTGATCAAAAATTGATTCATTAACCAAGTGATAAGTTTCTAAACCAAGAAATCAAATAGCTGAGTAGTAAATTTGTTATTGGTTAACTACGAAATTGGTTGATTGCCTAAAAATGGCCGATCGTTAAAGCTTTTTGGTCTCAAATAAGTATGTGACCAAATGTTAAACTAATGATGAAACGACTTAATTTTTGGTGGACCACCCCACAAAACTCAGATGGTGAAGGGTCCCATGTTCGGTGGCAAAGTGATATGTAGTCTCTGGATTGATGGGTTGGCTAAGTGGAGGCAATGTTAAGAATTGTGATATAAGTAATCCGATTAGCTTTTGATCTACTGAAACTTTACCATTGTTTATAGGAATTAGAGGATGTAAAAAATGATAAAAATTTAGAAAACTGTTGTCTTTTTTCACAAAATAGGCAAACTATATTTTGTTATTTACAGATTTCCCATATTCTCTTGTTCCAGAATGAATCATTGAGATTGCTGTCAAGTAGCTTAAATTTCATTGAAGCATGCATTCGCAATTGGTTGTAGTATGCGCAACTTTATGTAAAGCAGAAGCTTCACATGAACCAATAATTGCCAAAAAGTTTTGTAGCATATTGCTAAATCAAAGCACCTGGCATATTTGTACGGCGGATGCAAAAATTGAGGAGGGTGTTTTAAACAATTTGTGAGTCCTCATTAAGGCAAGTCTCTACTCTCTACTGCCTAGCTCTATTCCTTTTATGCTTATATCTTATGTCTACTCTATATTGAAACTTTGAGTGCGACTTGTCTTTATTTTGGATAAGACTTCTTGTTAATATAGCATCATTTGATATATCATTATATTAAATTGTTTAACAAGGATATGATTGTTTCTATTTTCACGTGAAAACTTCATACATTTCTTTGTTTGAATTAAGGCATTAGCTATTATTAAAATATGTGTTTTAATCACATGTAAGAGCCAAAAAGGAGGAGTCTTGTAAAATAATGAATGGTTTGACCATAAGGAAGATGAACTCGTTGCAAAACAACATTGAAAAAAAAAAGGGTAGGAGCACAAATTATTGATCATCATCTAGAACACCCTCAAGCTACATCAATTGAATGCGTTATCAAATATCCCGATTAAGAAAGAAAATCATAATTTTCACTCACATATGAAGGTCAATCAAGCGTATGGGCGAGGGTCACTCAGTCTATAACTAGCTTAAAGGACCGTCCTAAGAAGCTGTATACAATCATGTCAGGAAAGCTCATTCCACTTATGCATGCAATCTTGTCATACTCTATTGTCAATTCTTGATCTTGAGCTTTACAGTACACAGAGGGTTGAAGAAGCATGATGCTCGTTGCTAAAATCTTTTAACCTTAGTGATTTATAAGGCAAACACAAAATAGTGCCTTGCAAGGTCTTTATTAGGGTGGTTGGGGAAGTGCATGATTTTTTTTGCAACCTAATGGGGGAATGATCTTGGACAATATGCATTAAGGGAAATATTATCACCTAAGGAGAATAAAAGATGAAGTTAGTAAATGCGCATTTGAAGAAATAATGTGCAAGATAGTCTTGTGATTATAAAAAGATAGCTGATTGTTTTTTAATGGATTCTCATAATGGAAAGGAAGTTTGCATTCTTGAGTTTATCTAGAAATCTTGCTAGGCGAATAGGACATTGTGTGGGAATAGCTTTAAACCAAACCAACTTCCACCAAGATACTTATTGAAGGTTGATGATGGAATTTTGGATGGCCTGAGTAGATAGGTGGATGAGCCAAACCATTTAGCATAGTCCATTTTATCATTGATGGGAATTCGATGAAGGTAGCGATGAAGGTGAGGCATGAGAGAAAGATTGATGCTTGATGCTTGAGGGAAATTCTATTGTCAACTGTAAAAAATAGTTGTCTTTTGAAAGATGAAGTTTTAAGAACATAATTCAAATGTAGACATAAAAAAAGTCTCTTTGGTTCCTAAATGGTATATTTAAAGTGAATGAGAGATACAAAACAAGGCCATTTGGATAGACCTTTAAGTTAAGGTGGTAGAATAAGAAATGAGAGCCATGGAGGGTTGTAATACTTATGTTTCAATGCAAACTAATGGTCTTCCTATCCTATCTTTACCTCATTAGCTAGCCTCTATTGAAGTCAAGTTAATGTTAATGTGGAGGAAAAATTAAGGCCAGCATCTACTAACCTCTACTTGGTTATTTGTTTTTAGGTAATGATTTTCATATATTAAAAGAGTTTTTGAACGGAATTGACCCACAATCAACTCTTTTTTTTATTCCTTTAAATATGAAAAGTGTTTTCTCACAAAAAAAAAAAAAAAACTCCAATGGTCTCAAGAAGATGGAGGATGTTGACTATGAATAGATCATCAATTATTTTAGTTAAAAAAGATGCACTTGTTGCTGAAAACCGCAGAGTGAAAGTTTACGCCTTTGTTCATGAAGTCCAAAGACACACTAATTAAAGAGAACAAGAGACACCTGCAATTTTAACGTGGAAAACCTCAAAAGAGGGAAAACCACGGCTAAGAAAGCTTCCACTATGTATCTGCTTTGAGTACAAAATCTTCCGATAACAGGATTATAATCAGATATGAGAGAGAATAACCGTAACAAACGATCGAGAATTGGCATCAGGGAGATGAATCCTGAATAGGACAATTAGTGATGGGATGACATAGCCGATGATGCAATCTTTGGTGATCTGCTTGGAGGATCTTCAGCTTGAGCTCTCTTCCTCCTCCTCACTTAGCTTTTCCTCTTCTTCTCGCCGGACTCTTCCTTTTCTTCCTTGCTTGGACTCTTCCTCTTCTTCCTCTTTGCTCTTCCTCTTCTTGCGCAGATTGATGGCAGGATCCTGACGGTGGTGACGATCAGTCGAGCGGCTCCTCTTCTTGTTTAAGCTCCTTTTCACTGGCTTCACTTCACTTACAGCTTAGCTCCCCATGTGAGGAGTGAGGCCTATTTATAGATGGGAGAAGGGGTCTAGTAAATTCACGTAGGCGACCACTCCCCTCGACGGACGGGCTTAGGATGACTCCTTCGATCATTTGATGTATTTTGAGCATTTGGATGCCCAAATGAAGTAATTATGAGATCTTAGCTCATTAGATCCGGCCGTCGAGACGCCGATTGACTTATAAACACTCCACATTTGAGAGCTTTTGGGATTTAATTGATGTCCCAAGATTCTAATGATATTTTAAGTCTTGATCTGATTGGTTTCACTCAAAATCATATCGCTTTCAACATCAAGATTTCTTTGATGGTATTTTGAGAGCCATATCGCTGTTTCTATTTTTAATGAATATTAATCATCCAAAATATATGCCAAAATACTTGAAAATAACGAATTGGAAGTTTTCGCGCTGGACCGCGGCGCTCGGCGCCTGGTTTGCGTCATGGCGCAGTAGAGCGGGGCGCTACCATGAAGCACGGGCGCTACGGCTGGCCACGACGGCATGCCCGTCGGTCGAGGGCCGCGTGGATCATTACGGACCGACAGGCGGGCAAGCAATCTGGGTCGGTCGCTGAACGACGCGCGGGTGGTTACGCCATGGCCATGCCATGCTCTGGCCGCTACCGCGACGCGTCAGCCATTCAGCGGACGGGCCGCAGCCCATTCGCGGATTCGCTCGGGTCAGCCATTCCACGGTGGATAAGCCATTCCGCTGCGGATTTGCTCGTCAGGGCCATTCATGATCTGCCCCATTCCGGACGAGGTCAGGCCGTCCGGTGAATGGTCGAATGGCGGGGGAGCTGTCATGATAGCATACCATGAAGGTTATGATCAAGGCTGTCATGGCTGTCGCTCATACTACGGCCCGGCCAGAACTTTTTGAGCTTTGAACCGTTTTGAGGGGTTTTACTTGCCCATGTGGGTTATAAATACCCCTAGGAGAGGCACACCTTTCCTCCCCCTTCCTCTGAGTGAGGGTCCTGGAAGCGATCAAGAGGCGTGAGGCGATCGAGGCGAGGGCGCCCACCTGCATACGTGTTCCGGTTCACACGCCGGACCGTCCGTTAGAGGCGATCGCGCACTCTGCATACGCCGTGGCCGCGACCCATGTCGACCGTCCGTTAGAGGCGACGCGCGCGGCATACGTCGTGGTTCCAGCTTACGCCATGTCGGACCGTCCGTTAGCGCGGCCCGCTGGCATATCGTCAGTTCCATCACGTCGGACCGTCCGTTAGAGGTGATCAGAGGCGATCGCCACGGTGCATACGCTGGTTCCGGCTCGCCACCGGACCGTCCGGTTGAGGCGAGCGCATGGTATACGTGTGGATTCCCGGCGACGGCCACGCCGGACCGTCCGGGTTAGCGGCGATCGGCGCTCATTTGCATACGCCGGTTCCGCACGGCCACGTGACCGCCCGTTGAGGTGATCGCGGCCCACCTGCATACGTCGAGTTTGGTACCGGCCACGCCGGACCGTCCGGGTTAGAGGCGAGGCGTTCACGGCGTCATACCCGGCGACGGCCATCCGGATCACCGTTGGGGAGGCGATCAAGGCCCGCGGTGTATACGCCATGGTTCCGTTACGGCCACGCCGGACCGTCCGGGTTAAGCGGCGATCGCCCACGCATACCGTGGTTTCCGGCGACGCCACGTGACCGCCGGGTTAGGAGGTGATCGCCCACGCGACATACGTCGGTTCCACCACGCCGGACCGTCCGTTAGAGGCGATCGGCCCCACTGCATACCGTCGGCTCCGGCTCGGGCCGTCCGGTTAGAGGCGATCACCGGAGACGGCCGAATGGTGATGCTCGATGCCGAATGACGAGGATAACCACCGAATGCGATGGTCGGCGGATTATCGGCGATGAGAGGCATGACCGCGACGAATGGCACGGCGAATGGCAGGCGGTCAGGGCCGACGGGGTGGTGTGACAACAAGAATCGGCGACGGTAATGACCGTAGAATGGCGATGAATGGAGATCGGGCGATGGTCCATGGCAGGACGGCGACGAATGACGACGCGGACTATAGCAGAAGCCGACGCCGGCGAAATGAATCGACGATTAGCCGACGGCGGTGCGGTGTAATCGGGCGGGTGACCGACGAAGATGGTGGTGACCAGCGGAGATTGCCGACAATGGTTCAACAGTTGATAATCGATGGTTAACGCACGTATATAATCAATTACTGGCGATTTTGACCCATCCGGGTTGTTTGTCGATTACTCGACATTAACTGAGTGGGTACAAAGTTTTGACCTTTTCAGGTTATTGGTCGAATATTATTCGTCGACGCTAACCTGTATAAGAGCCGCGAGAAGTCCACCGAACCTGACCTATCCGGTTGTTTGTCGGTTTTGCTTCGATGACATTAACCCGTGGAGGCCGCGGGATGTCCACCAGACGTTTTGACCTTTCTGGTTGTTTGTCGAGCTTGCCGATCATTAACCCGTGGAAGAGGATGTCCACCGGACGTTGACCTTTCCGGTTGTTTGTCGAGTTTTGCTCACGACATTAACCCGCATTGGAAGAGGTGAATTGAATCTCCGAGGTAGTCGACGGTGGCGACCGACGCCGGAGCGATGACCGGCGACATGGTGATGACCGGCAAGATTGCGCGATGGTCGGCAGCGGACCGATGACGGACGCGCGACCGGCGACGATGATTTTGACCCATCCGGTTGTTCCGAGTTATCCACGACATTAACCCGCGAGTGTACAAAGTTTTGACCTTTCCGGGTTGTTTGTCGAGCTTTTGCTCACGACATTAACCCGAAAGATCGCGAAGTCCACCAGGACGCTTTTGACCTTTCCCGGTTGTTTGTCGAGCTTTTGCTCGACGACATTAACCCGCATCTGAAGAGATCGCAGAAGTCCACCGGACGCTTTTGACCTTTCCGGGTTGTTTGTCGAGCTTTGCTCGATGACATTAATCCGTCTGGAAGAGATCGCAGAAGTCCACCAAGGACGCTTTGACTATCCCGGTCGCGAGTCAATGACCCGATTTTAAGAGATCGCAGGAAGTCCACCGACGCTTTATCCCGTCATAGGTGTTTACCACGACGGCGTTAACCCGCATAAGAGTGAATATGAGCTTGAGTGAGTTGACTATTGATCTTTGCCTTTCATTGGTGTGCGATTTTGCTTATCTTTTGAGATTAAGAGTTGCCCCGCCCCAGAATCGAACAAAGTTTGATGAATCATTCTTATGCGTTCTTTAAAAGCTTGAATGCTCCACCTCGATGGTGGTTTTGATCTTGTTGGAAAACTTGATTGCCATACAAGATGAAATAATGGAATCAACTTCCCACGACGACGCCAAACTGCGTTAAAACCACAGCAGAGTGAAAGTTTACGCTTTAGCCTTGTTGAAGTCCAAAGACACACACGTGTAATTAAAGAGCAACAAGAGACACTCAATTTTAACGGAAAACCTCGAAAAGAGGGAAAACCACCTACCAAGAAAAGCTTCCACTATGTATCGTTTGAGTACAAAATCTTCCGATAACGGATTAGAATTGCATAGAGAGGAATAACAACCCAGAATAACGATCTTGAATTACATCAGGTGAGGTAACTTCTGCGGAATACAGGTACAATTACGACGACGGTTGGTATGGTTGATGGTCACGAATGAGTGCAATCTTGCTGTGCGATCTTGCTTGGAGGATCTTCAAGCTTCGAGCCTCTCTTCCTCCTCACTGCTTTTCCTCTTCTTCCTCGCTGACTCTTCCTTTTCTTCCTTGCTTGACTCTTCCTCTTCTTCCTCGGGCTCTTCCCTCTTCTTCCTCTTGGACTCTTCCTCTTCTTCCTTGTTTGGCAGATTGACGGTAAAGGATCGACGGCTGTGGTGGTTGACGACCGAGCTTGCTCCTCTTCTTCACTTGTTTTCAGCCTTCACTTGGCTTCACTTCACTTAGCTTAGGCCCCCCATGTGAGGAGTGAGGCATTTATAGATGGGAGGAGGGTATTAAGAATTCACGTAAGGCCCGCACTCCCCTCGACGGACGGCTCAGATGACTCCTTCGATCATTTGATGTATTTTGAGCATTTGGATGCCCAAATGAAGTCGAATTATGAGATCTTAGGCTCATTAGATCCCTCGTCGAGACGCCGATTTGACTATAAACACTCCACATTTGAGAGCTTTTTTGGGATTTAATTGATGTCCAAGATTCTAATGATATTTTAAGTGCTTGATCTCGATTGGTTTCGACTCAAAATCATATCGCTTTCAACATCAAGATTTGTGCTTTGACTGGTGGTATTTTGAGAGCCATATCAGCACTAAATTTTACTTGAAAGCTCTGCTTAATGGATGGCTAGTCCCCTCTTGGAGTGGGTGAGCTACTGATATGAAAATCTAATATTAAAATGGGAGGTATAGTGTTAAGAATTGAAGTGGAGAAATTGATGAGGACTTTTGGGCTGTTAGTCGAGATATCTTTGAAATCTATAATTGTCAAGATAATGGCTCATATCTGCAAGGCAAAGCTAGACTCTAACAAAAAGAAGTTATCGACAAATTCAAGGTTTCAAACCCAATCAAATTCACAATATCCAATGGAAAAACTTTGGATAAATATTGGAACAAAGTAAGCGTATCATTTTGGTTAACTTCAATACAGAATGTTCTCCAAGAGGTCTTTAGTGGCAACACCTTACAAACTCTATCATGAGAAACTTGTTCTCCAAAGAGAGGATGGTTATAAAGGCCCTTGTGCATTTTGGTTGATAAGGTAGGGCAACCAACTTATGTGATGTAAAGTCGCGTGAACTTTAGTGATAAGCTAATAATCTTCAAAGGAACTCACATTGGATGGCCTAAGAGAAGACAAGTTGGCTGGCCTTGAATCACCATCATGCATCATGGTGGTTCTAAATGAGTGGTGAATTTGCCTTAATGACATGACGTGCAACCACTGGTTATACTTACATGGAGAACTAAAAGTTACCGCTTTTAAGTTTGATTATTTGTTAGTAGGGGCACTCCAATTCACCTCTTTAGTATTTTTAATCGAGAAATGTGTGATGAGCAAGAAGGTGGTGTTAGTCAAGATAACATTCTTGATCAAGATAAACTCATTAGTGGGTATGAATTGAATTGTAAAGTGCTGAGAAGTGAAGTTTATGGCCTTGAACTCTTTGAGTTTGATTCAAACAAAGACTTGTTGGACGTTGATGCATTGTTAGAGAAAGCAGTTGTTATTGACTTTTGGAGCTAATAAGCTATGATTGATTGTTTAATTTAGGTGATCTTAGCAAGAGGATGGGATAACGTTTTTTTAGTAAACTTGGCCCATAAAAGGAGCCCAACATATGGGAAGGATCCATGTATTCCATTTTCTTTTGTATTGAGAAAGACTATGTATGCTTATGATATTTGTAATTGGGAAAATTTCCCCATTGTGTGTGTGTGTGTTTTTTGAGGAATATATTTGAAAGTTTGTTTTGGACGAAATTTTCCCACTAAGGGATAAACTATTATATTTTTAAATTATTTATTGAGGTTGAAGCTTTTCAAAACTTCTTCAAACATGTTCGAATATAAATTGGTTCAAACTTGAATTTGAACCTTTGTTTTAATCATAATTTGAATTTGTGGGTCGTCATGATATATTATTTTTATTTGAATCCTCACACTCAGAATCGTCATGTTTAGCTCTAACCCTTGTTATTTGAACCCTCATTCCATCACTCATACACGAACTTCTCTTCTCCTTTATATGACTCTATCCCCATTGCTATCTTCCTAATTTATGTAGTTTGATTCTATTTTGTCTTGGTTGCTAGCTCTTTTTGAAGTTTCTAATGAGAGAAATGATTTCAAGAGAGGGAAACTAGCAGAGATAACTCCATATTTTATTACTTTTTTATATGACTTATAAGTTTGATTATATTATACTTAAAATAATTTTGACATTCCTTTCTCTCTTTAAATATTGGTTCAGAAAAAAATCACCAATCATTTAGTGCTCTCTTTAATATCAAATTTTATTGAAAATATTTTAGCCAAATTGCTGTATTTTTTTCGATAACTCTACAAATAATAATATGTATATAATTCAATACAATTAGCTATTTGATTTATATCCACTTAATTCATTATAGTCCAAACCTACCTAATGGAGCCATGCAACAAAGGATTTGACCCCAATGTATTTTCTTATTGTTCTTTGTTTTTAAAAATTTTGGCCAATTTTTTCTTTAAATTAAAATTTGTTTGAATCGTAATAAGGATAAGGATTTTTAATCCTAAATTAGGGCATGTTTCTTTATAAATATAATTCTTTGTATGAACTTTCAAGGATGATTGAATTATTCAAATTATCAAGATTATTTGTTGACTCTTGTGCTAGAATTTTTATTTTCTTATATAAATTTTTTTATTTGGTATATGTTTCTTATGTTTTCTACTCATTCACTATTTGAATTCTTAATTACATTATAGACTTTATGTTAAATTGGTTTATGAGCATCCAATTAGTTCATGTGGACTCAGTTTCTGCTAAACCTAAGGAGTCAAAAATTAGGCAGTAAAGAGTTTGAATTGGGCTCATTTTAAGTTTACAAACTATGAATTTGACCTCATATGTGCAATTTGATATTTATGAACTATGTGAATTTGATCTTGTATATGTCATTCATTTTAAATAGGATATTCATGAGTATAGTTTTGTTAATGTGATTAGATTCAACACTATTTTATTTTCCTTGTATGTTTATCAGGTTCGCGAGGAGAAGATAATGATTTATATATAGGGATTATGAGTGTGATATCACAAATAAAATTTTCATATTATGTCTCAATATTCAAAGACTTACTTATGGATTTTTGATAAGCGGCTTAAGAGAACCGTAATTTTTCATCAAAGTCTTTTAACAAAACACATATTTTTTTTCGGTCAAAATTGGTAGTAATTTTGAATAGTTTCATACTTGAAATTCAAAGTTAGTGGCTTAGTGGTCATTTAAAAGTATATTTTTTTTCAAACCTATCTCTCCATCTTAGCTTATAAAAGGGGAGGAAATTCATGAGTGGAGATATCTCAATTTTTATATCTTCTCTTGAACTCCTTGTAAGAGAGAAATATAATGAGATTTTAGTGCGGTCGTGGACGTAAACAAAATGTCGAATCACATAAATCTTTTTTTATTCTTTTTTTTTTATGTGTATGAGATTGTGATTTTTTACTTCTCTCACTCTCTTTCTCCTCTCTTAATCTCTCAACAACTGATATCAGAGTGAGGTTTCATTAAAAAAAGAAAGAGATGATTGATGAGGGAAAGGTCTGAATTGACAAGTTTGATGATAAGGACTTTAATTTTTGGAAGATGCAAATAGAGGACTATCTATACCACAAAAAGTTACATGACCTCTTTTAAGTCGAAAGCTAGAGAAGATGAGTGAAAAAGAATGGGAGTTGCTGGATCGTCAGATAATAAGTGTGATTCACTTGACATTGACGAGAAACATTGCTTTCAACATTATCAAGGAGAAGATGAATGTTGATTTGATGAAATCTTTATCCAATATTTATGAGAAGCCATCAGCATTAAATAAGGTATTTTTGATGCACCGTTTATTTAATTTAAAAATGAGAGAAGATGTATATGTTGCTGACCACATTAACTAAATCAACGTAATTATGCCTCAATTGAGCTCCATAGATATCACATTCAATGATGAGGTCAAGGCACTCAATATAGTCATCACTGTTAGAGAATTAGTATGCAATGGTGACTACAATAAATACTTCATCAAGTTGGACCAAATTAAAGTTGAATGATATCTAAGACCTAATTTTAAGCAAGGATATTTACAAAAGATAGTCTGGTGACTACAATAAATAGTTCATCAAGTAGGACCAAATTAAAGTTGAATGATATCCAAGACTTGATTCTAAGCAAGGACATTTATAAGAGAATTAGTATGCAATGGTGACTACAATAAATAGTTCATCAAGTATGACCAAATTAAAGTTGAATGATATTCAAGACCTGATTTTAAGCAAAGACATTTACCAAAGACAGTCTGGTGACTACGATAAATAGTTAATCAAGTAGGACCAAATTAAAGTTGAATGATATCCAAGACCTGATTCTAAGAAAGGACATTTACAAGAGAATTAGTATGCAATGATGACTACAATAAATAGTTCATCAAGTAGGACCAAATTAAAGTTGAATGATATCCAAGACCTGATTCTAAGCAAGGACATTTACAAAAGATAGTTTGAAGAATACACTATCTTAGGCTCTACTTTGAGCATCGAGAGTATAAGGAGAAGTCTAGAGCAGAAGACATAATCAGGAAAGGTCGAAGTTTAGAGAAAGTCCAAGAATCAGGTCTCTGTTAGAATTGTTAGAAGAAAGAATCCTTCTCAATTTAATGCAAATCATCGAAAAAGATAAAAATTAACAATAAGAGGAGGAGTTAACAAACTCGCTAATTGAAGATGATTCTGAAATAGTAGGTTACTGTGTTGAGAGTTTTATTAAATCTTGGATTCTTATATCCCTTATTATATAATTACATTGCAGAAAAAAATTGACAATATCTATCTTGCGGATGATGAGCCACTGGAGATCATCAAGAAGGAAGAATTCTAGATTAAAATTGAATATTGAATAAAGTTGGTCTCATTAAATGAGGTAAGATATCTCAAGCTTCAAGAGAAACTTGATATCAATAAATCAGATCGACAATTGGGGATATGCCACAGTGTTTTATGGTGGATTTTGGAAGATGTCTAAATGAACATTAGCTGTAGCTAGAGTTAAGAAGGTGGGAACATTGTACATGATCATAGACAATAAAGAAGTGAGAATTGCTAATAGTGAGAGCTTGGAGTTGTGTTATTAAAGACTTTGCTACATAAGTAATAAATGAATGAAGATCATGACATCAAAGAGGAAGCTTTTAGATCTAAAATATTTGAACTTCGAGTTATGCGAGAATTGTGTTCCTGGCAAGCAAATAAATATCATTTTTATAAACAATTCAATGACCTCTAAATTTGCGATGCTTGAATTGGTGCATTGATATCTAGGGATCAGCTCAATTATGATCTTTTGGTGGCTCATTGTACTATATCCTATTTATTAATGACTTAATAAGAAAGATATGTATTTATTTTTTGAAAAGTAAATTTGATGTATTTGGTACTTTCATGAAGTGGAAGGTAGAATAGTTTTTAAAGTCAAGTATTTGAAGTCCGACATTAGTTGCGAGTATAATAGCAGAGAAATCAAGGCTTATTGCTTAAAACATGAAATTTGTATGTTGAAGATTGTTCTAGGAATGTCAGAACAAAATGATGTTGTCAAAAGAATAGTACTTTGAATGAGTATGATATTGTACAATGGTCTTGAGTATTGTTACGGTTGAAGCTTATATCTGGAACATCTAGATATAAAAACTTTTTTTCATGAAGATTTTGAGGAAGAGGTTTATGAAACAGCTAGAAATATTCTTTATTCCAAGAAAAGAAAATTTAATGTGCGAGCTTCAAAAGAATTTATATGAGTTAAAGTAGGAACCAAGACAATGGTACAAAAAGTTCAAAAATTTCATGTGTAAGAATGGGTTCATTTGATATGAGATGGACTACTCCTGCTTTATCAAGAGTTTGACAAGTTTTATATTATTTTATTATTTTATGTTGATGATATGTTGGTTGTAAGAATAATTATAAAACTATTAAAGGAGTTTGAAATGAGAGACTTGGGAGCAGCAAAACAAGTCATTGGTATAAAAATTACTCGGGTAGAAGTGTAAACGAGCCGACTCGAGCTCAAGCCAGCCTCAACTTGAGCTTGATTAATTTATCAAGTTCGAGTTTGAGCTTTATTTTTTGAGTTTGAGTTGGCTCATGAGCCAGCTCTTTTAGTTTGGAAGAAAAAATAATTATGATTCAATTAATTATTATGGTAAAAATAATAAAAAAATCAAGGAATTAGAATAGAAATAAAAAAATTATTTGATATAAGAGAATGAGATGTAAATTTTTAATATTTTTAATAATTTTATACTTACATTATTAAATTTTAATATATTTTAAGTATATTTATATTAATTTTTATTAATTGATCCTACTCGCAAGCTAACAGATCGAGTTGAGGCTGACTCGATTTTGGTTTGTTTGCTTATCGAGTTTGGCTCACAAGCCATTTATTAAGTCTAGTTCAAGCCCGTTCACAAGTCGACTTGACTCACTTACGCCCATATACTTGAGATAGATTCAAAATGACTTTAGTTATCCCAAGAGAAGTGCATTAAAAAAGTTTTGAATCGATTCAGTGTTCAAAATATGAAGCTAAGATAGATTCCCTTAGGTAGTCATTTTAGACTATCTAAAGAGCAATCATCAAAGTTTGATGAAAAGCGGGAGCACATGAAGAACGTATCATATACATCTGTAGTTAGTAATTTGATGTATGCTATGGTGTGTACCATATTAGATATAGTTCTTGTAGTGGGAGTCATGGACAAATTTATATTTAACCCAAGAAAGGAATATTGGGAAGCTATAAAGTAGATCTTCAGGTACTTGAAAGGCACATTAAGTACAACTCTTTATTTTACAAGAAATGAGTTAGTCTTACAGGATTATTCAGATGCACACTTGGGAGTTGATTCAGATGGCCGCAAGAGTATATTAGGTTATGTGTTTACGCTTGGAGGAATCGTAGTCAATTGGATGCCTAGACTGCAGAAGAGCATTTCGTTATTTACGATTGAAGTTGAATATATAACAGTATTAGAAGCAGCTAAAGAGGTGATTTGGCTAAAGAATTTTCTAAGAGAATTATGAAATGAGCAAGCAGACAATAATCCAATTTTTAATGCAAGACAAAACACATACAATTGCGGTATCATCACATTAGAGGACTGATTGATGATGTAATTTTATGGTTGAAGAAGATTTATAGAATAAAGAATCTTGTTGACAAGTTGATCAAGATAGTGATTATTTCAAAATTGAGTTTATTGTGGGCTCCAAAAATTCGCATTCGACCTCTCAATGAAGAGAGTTTGAATTATATCGGATAAATTTTTAGAAGACAAATGGAACAGTAGATAAGACACTATCCAGAGATTTCGTCCTCATTTTGTGACTTCAGATCTGGTTCTAGGCTTCCTATAGGCATAAGCACCTATAGTTAATTACCCCTCCCAATGCTGAGAGAGAACTTTCGTTTAAGGCAAGTCGTTAGGCTAAATGCGTAGCGTATAGTAGCAGCATGTGGAGTATACAATTATTTATTTATGAAATTCATCATTTTAACTTAAAGCGGATGGTTGGGGGAATGATGATGTGCTCGATCTAGATCCCATGGTTCTCCGATCCTACTGCCGTCGTCCCGCCTACTTAGGGGAGGAGGTAGTAGATCCAACCCGATGGATGATCACAACTACGTCGGCCGCCCAAGAGAATCTTGTAACTGGATGTTTGCTACAAGACAATCTAAAGTCTATCTTACCGACAAGCTTGTGCTATCAAATATATCCCATGATTCATAACTCAAAGAGAGCCATCGAACATATATGAGTGGCCAAGTAATATAATTGCATTTGAACCACTGATCGAGGATTCTATTGTAACCATATCATATGGAGCCTACCAAACCAGACAGAGGACACGCCACGCCCCATCACAGATTATTTGAGTTTGAATATAATGATTATTTGACTCGACGCAAATTCTTTTGTGAGTTAGAGTTTTTTTAATCTGTCATCCCTAACAAACGATAGTGGATGAGTGGATGAATTATTTGCTTTACACATTTTAATAATGAATTTCATTTACTTTAGATGTTTATTTAGTTGAAATTTAGTTTTATGATGAATTAGTTTAGAGCTCAAGTATCTTTTGATGATAATATCCCCTATGGTTGAGATTTTCAATCAACGAGGTCATTATCGGGGTATATAAGTCTGTTTAATCATTTAATTTATTATTTCAGATCCCGTCGATTCTATTAATTTAATAATAAATGATCAGACCTAGATTTATATTTCGAGTATTTTGAATTTGAGAATGTTGAATATAATATCATAAATATTTTGATAATAGCATCTCCTTGATATCTTCAATCAACTCTATCATCGATAGATTTTGTCACTCTACTTATTTGCTAGAGAGGATCGTGAACATGTGTAATTTAAATTCTTGGAAATTGACATCATAATTGACCTCACAACTCTATTGCAAATATAGAGGATGGAGTCTTATAATCTAATGTAATTTAAGTTCATTTTGAAGTTGATCATTTAGTAGATCTTGTCAACTCTTATTGCAAATATAGAGGATTGAGTCTTATGATCTGATTTAATTTAAGTTTATTTAAAAGTTGATCATTTAGTAAACCTTGTCAACTCTTATTGCAAATATAGAAGATTAGGTCTTATGATCTGATGTAATTTAAGTTTATTTAGAAGTTGATCATTTAGTAGATTTTGTTAACTCTTATTATAAATATAGAGGATTGAGTCTTATGATCTAATATAATTTAAATTCATTTAAAAGTTGATCATTTAGTAGACCTTGTCAACTTTATTTCAAGCATATAGGATTAGGTTTATTGTGATCACATTCTATGAAGTTAAATATTTATATATTTCTTTGACTTGAATTAGCTTGCATGCATATAGTCATAAATGATTGAATTGATCTCATCATTCTTCTCCTTTTTTTTTTTAAAACCCGCAGTATCCTCAGACATAGTTTAGGTGCTTGGTATAAGCGTCGGGGCTCATGCAGGTATTTAGTAATTTAGGTAATTTTATTTCTAAATCATGAGATTAATTTCATATTTATTTAATCTCAACTTAGCCTGAGCAATCTTTTCAAACATTAAAATTTGCGTTTTAAATCTATGTCCGAGCACATACAATTATTTTTAACTTAGATAATTTCATATAATTAATGAAATCATTGATTTTTGAAATTTATAATTAGAATGAGAATTTTATAATTTTTGGATTGAAGGAAGCTCCATAATTCATATAGAATTTAATTTCATTTATACTTTGCTTGCAGATCATGATCCGCGAATGATCATTTTGATTCTATTTAATCATATAAAAATATGCTCATTATTTATGCTTCATTCATGATTATTGAAATCTTGTCTTTCGATGATAATTTTCTCATTCATATTAATGTGCTTTTTAGCTCATCGCAAATCTAACTAAAATTACATGAGTTGCTTTTGATTCACCCAACATATCATGCAATATAGCTTAAGTGATTATTGAAATACTTCGTATATGCTCATTGATGAGCTAGCTAGCTACATTGTAAGTCCTCTTATGAATTTCATTTGGATCCCATTAATTTTGAAGATAATCACTTAGATACATTATAAGTCTCATGTGTTTCAAATTTGATTTGAAATACAAGATCTAAATGGTTCTTTTAAAGGCTACATTCATGGTTGGTCATGAGCTGTCTAATTGAATTTGTGCTTGTAAGAAAACTATCAAATTTTTTACACATTTTTGTTCTCAATTTGGAATTGGGCATTTAGATTTACCACTAATCGTTTGTCATTTGATATTCAATTGAGATCATCACTTCATTTGACATCAAATGTGATTATTTAAGTGTACAATTGATATTATTTATATTGATTACTTGTTCATAAATTTAACACTTTTAATATTCAAAGAGAAGCTTTCTCACATAAAAGACATCAAATCCAATATTGATTTATCCTTAACTCCACATAAAGTCTCATTTTTTTTTTGAAAACTAGACTTCAAATTTATTGTAAGTCTCTTACAAGTTTGATATTATTCTTCTCAAGTTTCACTTGCTTTTGACTTGAATATTCTCATTTGTTAAATCTATTGCTTTTGACTTGAATATTCTCATTTGTTAAATCTATGAAGCAATAGACTCAACCATCATTTTTGGTGATGAATTAAGTAAATGAACTCATTTTTTTTTTACTTAATTCACTCTTATATGATATTAATATTTATTGAGCTCCTTCAAATTTAATTATAAATTCAATTTTCTTTTTAGTACTTTATATTTTATATTTAAGTTAAAGTTTAAGTCCCAAAAAATTCGATGAAATTTCAGCAATATTCGGCATAGGGGGGCTACATCTAACAATTTTGGCCTATCCGTCACGCCCTGATGAGCGTGATGATTGTATTTCGAAACACCTCGACCGATTTTCTTCTCGTCACGCTCTGATGAGCGTGATGAGGTTTTCAAACCTGCATAAAATTAAACATACACAATCTTCACACATTCAAGTCTTTTTTTGTTGCACATTCACCAATACTCATGATTTCGAACAATAATAAGTATGAATGACTTCTGTTTTCTAAAGAACAAGAGAGTAATGAGGAAATTAACATCTTAAGAGAGGATGAGGTGAGGGAAAGAATGAAAAAGTGCCGGAGACCGAGAGGAACCCGTCTGATGATGGAGTTCTTTTTTAGTTGCGGCAAAAGGAATTATCGAAGGAGGAATCGTGTGTGCGCATGCTTGATTGGAGGAGGAATCGAGAAGGAAATGACGAGAGGAACCCGCTTGATGATGGAGTTGTCTCTCGGCTGCTAAAAAAAGGGGGGTTAAAACGATGTTCGGTTCATCTTATGCTAGGAATAGAGGTATTGATAGAGGACTGGTTCATGCGATTCTCAATGAACGGGAATAATAAATAATAATAATAAATCTACATAGAATTGATGACTACTACTCTTCTCTATAGGGAGATGGGAGGAATTGGCTGGCGAGGTGATGCTAACGGGACTGCCTTCATCATCGGTACTGTAGCCGAAGATGGGAAGGCTGTTTGGTTGCAGGATTTAAGCCCGATTTAACTTAAATCCAGCCAAATCATGTTTGGACAAAGTTAAATCCACGGCTTCGCGTAATCCGCTAAAGCTGCTTTCGCATGGTTAAAACTGGATATACTAAATCCTGTAGGTGGGCGGAGTTGGATAAGCAGAAGCGCGCGGAACGGGGTAGGGGAAAAGACGAAGATACCTTCGCGACGTCCCCCTTCTCTGTTTTTCGGGCAGCAGCAGTGCGGAGGGGAAAGTCGTGAGAGAGCGAGCCGACGAGAGAGAGAGAAAGTGGACGAAAGAGGGAGACGGACGAGAGAGGGCAACCAGACGGAAGCTAGACTCCAGCGCTCCTTGAATCGAACGAATTGGGAGGAGCAATAGAGCGAGCGCCCAGACGGACCCGAGAGGGTTAGAGAGCGGGAGAAAAAGAGAGAGACGGAGGGAGGCTTACGGATTGCGGTTTGAAGCTCGAAGGGGGGGATGGAACAAAGAAAGGTGTCGGCTGCTTCCTTCGAGCGAATAGGCAGGGCGAGAGAAAGAGCAGAAGAATGACGGACCCGAGTGCTCCTTCTCTTCGTTTGGTTAAGAGAATTATCCGGAAAGACGAGAAATCTCATTATGAGGAGGGATTAAGATGTCCTAATTGTCTAATTAGTTTATTTCCGTAAAAGTTTAGGCGGGATTTTCAAAATATTGGGCAAAATGAAAGCTGTTTAGGGCTCAATTTAGTTTCAAATTAATTCTGAAACAAAATTATTTAGAAAAATTGTGTTTATCCTATTGATAATAAATATCATAAGTTTTCTTATCTTCGTATGACCCGTTCACATTGAGATTTACGAAATTTTATCAAAATTAAATCCATAATTTGAGTATCATTTTGGGAAATTCAATTTAACGACGTAATCTGCTTTAATGATCGGCCATCATTCGCAATGCCGACAAGAATTTGAGATTGCATCAGACTGAATTTTCCATTTGCTCCACACTTAATCGAATCGATCGCACAATACCTTATTTGATAGATTTCTCTGTTTCGACGATAACGGTGCAATCCATTTTGCAAAAGGAGATCATTTGGATAGCTTCGAGACCTCTCGACTTCAATATACATAAAATTGCTTATTCTATTTATTTTCCTTCATTGGATGTCAATTGATCGATGTATGCTGACATATAAGTAATTTTCACATCAAATATATTGAAATTAGCAGAATTAGATACAATATGGCGAAAATGTGAGTTGAAAGCATATGAATCGTGATTGAAATTGATCGGGGTGTCCTCCGATCATGAAATTAACCGCGCTAATACATTCAAAATATCAAAATCAATTAAAATTGATATTTTACATCGACCAATTACCATCCCATGAAGAAAAATAAATAAAACAGGCGATTTCGTGCATATTAAAGTCGAGAGGCCTCGACGCTATCCGAATGAGCTCCTTTCATCAAACGGGTTGCACCGTTGTCGCCGAAACATTGAAAACTATTGAACAAAATCTTTCGCCGATTCCCATGGAGCAATAAGTAAGCTCGTGCGCGACGAAATTAATTACAAATTTGCTTATCGATCTTGACATTGCTCAAGTAAATCTCCGATTGTGAAATGGACTACACCGTTGAGCTCAAAACATCAAATTTGCCTAGAAACGATATCTATATTGCATGAGATTAATTTTGTTGAATTTTTCACATAGATAAGATCATGAAATAATTAAATTCAGATATTTATTTTAATATTGATCAAATTTGATTTCTTAATATTTGAATTATTTCAAAATTAATTCAAGAAAATTGAGGTATATATTATTTCTAAAACAGATTCAATTTAATTCAAATTTTCTTGAAAATCTCGCTTAAATATATAAGAAAAATAATTAATCTGCAATTAAGAGCCTTAATTGCCTTTTTCTTTCTCTCAATTGGGAGCATAGGGCATCGCATCTCTTCTCGTCCGCCGGGGGTCTCTGACCGAGTTCGCACGAGACGAATCTCTCTGGTCCGCTCTCTCCCTCCCGCTCTCTTTCTCTCTCGATTCATTCGACCGAAGAGGAACCTTCCGCAACCTCTTACTCTTGTTGCCCTCTTCTGATATTGGTAAGAGCTTTCTAGCTTCCTCCATTCCACCCACCTCTAAAATCTCTCCAAAATCTCTTCTTGTTCATTCTCCTTCTCTCTCATGGCGTCAGTTATGAGAGTCTCATACCTTCTTCCCTTCTCCTGCATCGACAGGGCGTCGCTGGAGACTCGAAATCTTTCGGTTCTTTGTATCAAGGAAAAGTCAGCAGTGAGGCCTCTTTCTATTAAAGCTTCTGGTTACCTCGCCAAACCAGTTGGCTTTTCTTCTTTCTTACCTTCGACTGCCTCCGGATTCCTTGAAAGTTGAGGATGTAGAAGAGGCCGAGTTACAGGAAGACTCTAAAAAGGAGGAACCTTCTATTGATGATGGCTTAGGCTATGATAGTTCAAGCGATGAAAGCATTCCTTTTAGTGAGGATAAGTTACCATCAGCCGTAATTATTTCCCTATAACTCTACAAGGAAGCTTTGGCAAATAATGATCAATCCAAAGTTGCCGAAATAGAGACCTTTTAGTCCATTGAAGATGAGAGGAACTCCCTCGAGAACAAAGTTGCTTCCTTATCTGAAGCATTGGCGGTTGAAAAAGATCGCATACTAAGGATTAGTGCTGATTTTGACAATTTCAGGAAAAGGACAGAGAGAGAGCGGTTGTCGCTGATGGAGAACATATAGGGAGAAGTTGTAGAGAGCTTGCTGCCAGTTCTGGATAATTTTGAAAGAGCCAAAGCTCAGATCAAGTTGGAGACAGAGGGAGAAGAGAAAATTAATAAGAGTTACCAGAGCATTTAAAAGCAGTTTATGGATATTCTAACTTCTTTAGGTGTTGTGGCTGTTGAGACTGTTGGCAGTGCATTTGATCCCATGCTTCATGAGGCAATAATAAGAGAAGACGCAGTGGACTTTGAAGAAGGCATCATACTACAAGAATTCCGCAAGGGTTTCATGCTTGGGGAGAGGCTTATGCGTCCATCAATGGTGAAGGTGTCTGCAGGGCCGGGATTTGCGAAACCCGAGGAAGATGAAGCCATTAAATCAGATGAAAGCAGTGAGGAATTGGATCAGGAGAGCGACAAGCAAAGCGAGTTTAAAGACCTCATCATGCTCATCAGGGTGTGACGAGTTGAAAATCAGTCGAAGTGTTTTAAAACACCAACCGTCATGTTCATTAGGGCGTGATGGGCAGACCAAAATTATTAGATGCAACCCCCTATGTTAAAATGCTGCCGAAATTTTGACTAACTTTTAAACTTAGAAAAAAAAGGTGAAGAATCAAGATTTATTTTAAAAAAAAATCAATCACATCAAAAATAAGTAATCTAAAATAAAATTTGAATGTGTAAAAGTTGCATATATATTTGCTTTTATGTAGGTGATTGAAGGTCTCATTACGCCATCGTAGCAGGATTGAAATTGGCCGAGGCTTCAAAACACCAATTGTCACGCTCATCGCGGCTGACGGATGGCCAAAATAGTTCGATGTAGCCTTTATGCGGACGCCTAATCGTCGAAATGTTATTGGAATTTTGCCGAAATTTTATCTAAAATTCATACTTACAAATAAAATTCAAGCTAAAAAATAGCGCGACCTAAACTCGTTAGAATAAAATTGATATCAGATTGAATTTTGAATTATAAATGAGAATGAATTTGAAGATTATATTTCTAATAAAGAAAGATGGACTGAACTCAAATAGATTTATGAATTTGATTGCTTTCTTTAAGTTAAGCGTTGAAAGCTCCATAATAAGAGTATATTGAACTCAAATAAGTTATTAGACCAATTTAAAACGCTTTCAACGCCACTAGATCTGCAATTCTTCGTAAAAGCAAACAGAAGCTGGTACTAAATTAAATTCTACACGAATTATGGAGCTTCTTTCAGTCCAAAAATTAGAAAATTCTCATTCAAATTATGATTTTTAAAAATCAATAATTTCATTAATTAAATGAAATTATTTAAGTTATAAATACCTATATGTGCTCGGACATAGAGATTTAAAGTGCAAATTTTAATGTCTCAAAAGAGCTGCGCAGGTTAAGTTGAGATTAAATAAATATGAAATTAATCTCATAATTTAGAAATAAAATTACCTAAATTACTAAACACTCGCATGAGCCCCGTCACTTATACTAAATACTTAAACTTTGTGTTTGAGGATACTGCACGGGTTTAAAAAAAAAGAGTAAGATTGATGAAATCGATTCAATCTTTTATGACTATATGCATGTAAACTAATGAATGTCTCCATATGTTAATTCAAATTAATGAAAGAGAAATATTCATCTCCATAGAATGTGATCACGGTAGGCCTATTCCTCTATATGTGAAATAGTGTTGACAGGGTCTACTAATTGATCAACTTCTAAATGAATTTAAATTAGAGTAGATCATAAAACCCAATCCTTTATATTTACAATAGAGTTTACAAGGTCTGTTATGATATTAATTTTCTAAAGGATTTAAATTACACATAAGTCATGTAATCCGATCCTCTACCAAGAAATAAGTAGATAGATCTACCCTGATGATGACCGCGTTGATTGAAAATCTCAACCGGAAGGGATATTATTAGCAAAAGATACTTGAGCTTTAAATAAATTCATCATAAAATTAAATTTCAACTAAGTAAATATATGAATTAAATGAAATTTATTATTTAAATGCAAATAATTCATCTACCCTTTCACCATCGTTTGTTGGTGATGACAGATTAAGAAAACTCTAGTTCACAAATGAGTTAATATCAAGTCAAATAAATCACTATATTCAAACTCAAATAATTTCATGTAGTAGCGACGCTTGGCCAAGGTGTCCGCTGATGATTGAAGAGGCCCACATACGACGCTAAGCATGACTGTTCTTGACGGTTGCCATCAAACGACATTATATATTACAATGACCGATCAGATGTTCTCCAATGCCTACTGAGTTATGAATCATAGGGTATATTTGATAGGCATAAAGCACTTATGTCAGCTAAACTAGGCTTAATATTGTCTCATTGAACAAACATCACCCCAGGTCTACAAGGATTACTTGGACGACGCAACCCATGACTACTAACAAGGATCTTTCTACGTGTAGCCAACTATCTCCGACTAAGTAATTGCGACCACGACAACCCGGATAACCAACTAGGGATCTTGATCGAGCACGCCATCATTCCACTAACTATATGCTTTAAGTTAAATAATAGTGAATTTCATAAATTCTAAATCTCAAATTTTAAACTCCACATGCTGCTACTATACGCTACTCATTTAGCTAATTAATGACTAGCCTTAATCGAAAGTTATCTCTCAAAGATTGAGGTAATTAACTATAAGTGCTTGCGCTTATAGGAAACCTGGAACCAAATCTAAAGTCCTCACAAAATGAGAACGAAATCTCTGGGTAGTGTCTTATCTATCATTCCATCTGCCTTCTGAAAATTTGACTGACATTTAAATCAAACTCTCTTCATCGAGAGGTCGGTTGCGAATTTTTGGAGCCAACAATGTAAAATATCAATTTTAATTGATTTTGCTATTCTGAACGTATTGGTGCAGTTGATTTCATGATCTGAGGACACCTCGATCAATTTCGATCACGATTCATATGCATTCAACTCTCATTTTCACGACGCTGCATCTATATTTGTTTAATTAAGTATATGAAAATTACATATAGGCCAACATATATGCATGACTTTAATTAGCCTCTATAAATCATAATGACGAATGCATTGCACTAAGAACATTGGTGGATTAACATAAAAGAGTATATTGAGAAAAGTACTTTTGGATTACAACTTTATGTATTAAAAACAAAAAATATTTGACTCAAAGTAAGAGATTGTTAAATATGGAGTCGAATCTATAATTTTTTTTTTTTTGTCAAAGTTTGATAGCTACCCCATTTTGTATTGTTTTACATTTGATATTCAAAATTGTTGACTACATGGCCATTTAAAAGTATATCTTTTTCAATCGTATCCCTTCATTTTAGCCTATACAAGGGAGAAAATTTATGGGTGGAGCCATCATAAGTTTTATATCTTCTCCTAAGTTCTTGGTTAAAGAGAAATATAGTGAGATCTTAGTATAATTGTGGACATAGGCAAGATATCAAGTCACACATATCTTCTTGTGTTTTCTTTCTGTGTGTGAGATTGTATTCTCTATTTCTCTCATTCTCTTTCTCCTCTTTTAATCTTCTAACAGATAAACCTAATATAACTACAATATTTATTAATATATCTTAATATACAGGCTTAGTAGAATTGCCTTGTCTACAACTCTTAAGGTGATCATCTAATTGGTTTTGACTTTCAATGTATTATGGAAGAAGAAATTACTTCTGAAATTATTAGAGGAACACATTTTGTTCGTACAGAAGTCAAGATTATAGATATATTTTTACACTAAAAATAAATTAGGAATTAAAAAAAAAAAGAGGCAACACATGAATTACGTTCCTAATAAACATAGACTTTCAGATTTGCGTCAGATGGTGTTCTGCTTGCCTGTGCAGGCTTTGATGTAGGCCTGAAGCTTCACGGATCAACCCAGTCAATAGGTGGGCTTAGGAGCTAGGCACTGATAGGCAAGCATCTGGGTCATCTTCTTTGATTAGACCCTGTTGTCGAGATGTTGTGCTCCTTGATATGTGGGGGAAGGCCCACTTCTCTTTGCACTTTGTTAATGCCATGTTGCGCCAAATGTTGATGGTAGTTTAGATTCTTTTATGCGGTCCAAAAGTGCGGATCGGTGACTGCAAGCTGAGCAACATAAGCGCTTTGCAGGTGAGTGCGTGCAAGTGAAGCAGGTGCTTTAATGCTGCAACGACCCCCTCCATCACTCAATTTTCATTTTATAATGATGAATACTGAAATATGGTTTGTAGCTGTGGTGGGGTTGGGATGGGCTTGGAATTTTCTTTTTGTGCATAGACTTGATACTTAAGCTTAGGAGCTTCAAAAACTTCATTTTTAGCAAAAATGTAATTGGGTAAACTGAAGTCCATGAATTTAGTTTTGGCCATTCTAGCTGCATTGCTACATGATATTTATGCTTATTTAAGTCAAACAACCTTGGTACTGTCTTCTCATCCTCTTTCCTCTCATATCATTGGTAGTAAATATGTTTGACTATCTTGTATCAATTATTATTTGGTTTTCATTAGTGAAGGATGTTTGTTACCCAAAAATCTTAAATGTCTTTTTTATATGCTGTGGAGTTGTCCTTCAAAACTTTGAATTATAGGACCCTTGTTTTTTATTGTCATTTTATCATTTTGTTGGTGCTAAAATCATAGCTTTTGTTTGGTCATTCCCATACCACTTTATTGGCAGGCGAAGCATTTCCAACTTCTACAGTGGTAAATCTAAGTCCTTTACAAGCTTGTCAGATGTGGCGGCCTCCTGTGCTTTTGCTAAGGACTTCGCCAAGGAGGAGAATGCCTACACTCGCAAGCGAAGAAATCTGCTTGCATTGAAGACCATGTTGGAGAGACCGTTGAAAAGTTCAGGGGGAACCAAAAAGCCAACTGCTCAGACGCGAAGCACATTGGCCATCGCAGCAGCCATGAGCGGCTCTTCAAGGCACATCAATGGAGGTGAAAATGCGACTGATCAGCCGCAGAATTTCCTACCGCCTCTTCCTCGGCCGGCCAAATCCACCACCACTATTGCTTCTACAGTCGTTCTTCTCACCAGCTCAGCAGTTATCTTTTTCTTCGCGGTCATTCTCGTTGGGTGATCTTTCAGAAATGGCTAATCTTGGATCTACCATTGAACCGGGTAACATAGAAAAGAGTTTCAAGTAATGAAGTTTGTGATTTATTTGTTACATCTACATTTTGCCTCTTTTGAATCATGTCTTTACTGGCACGCACTGGAATATTTAAGATGCTTAGATGCCTCGTCAGATGGTTTTTTAATTGGTGAAATATTTCCAGTTAAACGAGGAATAGGCTCTATGAGGTTTAGGAGCCTTGGAGGTGGTGGTTGTATGGCAGGCCTTTATCTCTCATTGCTCAAGTTGATAATTGTGCATTAGTGTATGCGCTGCCTTCTTGGCAATTTCTTGTACATGACAACATTGGAATTTTCTTTTCATGCTAATATCTATAATCAGTCATATAAGTACAATATTAAGCATTCGAAGAAATTGTTAGTTAAAACAAGGATAAAATAAAATAAAATACACCATTAGAGATAATTCGATAGCAATGATGCAAGAGCCTTTCTACAGAAAGGAGAACCCAAAAAATCTTCATATATCGTCTTGTTTGAATATTGCCTTAGAAAGTGATGGTATATTTATTTATTTTTTCTACCCCAACTAGCATTGAGAATGTAAAAGATTGTCTATTTATTCTTCTATACTAAAAAATATTAACATCAGAGTTATAAAACTATCAATTTCCATCACCAATATTCCTTTCCCAGCAACATGATGGAATTAGGAATTAAGACATCTAATAGATTTGGATCAGCACCGACGATGACCCTTTCGGCTAAGGACAGCTAGAGAAGGCTTTATATCATAAGATGATCATAGTTGTTTTAAAGTTTTGTATACAAGTTGAATTACAAGTAGACTGAGCTCCAATGAAGACGTTTGAAAGTAGTTTTTAATCATTTGAATGCTTCCTTATATCTTGATTGTTAGGATCAATATAAGATTATTTTTATAATTTTAAGTAAGCCTTGAAGCACCCTGTAAAGTTGTGACTAAAAATTTTACAAAAAGAATCAGATGAAGGAATGCCTTTAAATCATATTTTATGATAGTAACCATGAGTAGTGAAATTAAGAAAAATCTCTTTTAAATGGAAGGTAATGTTCATTTTTTAATTGGATCTTATTCACTAATGACTTGAAGAGCATAGCAATAGTAGCATTTATTTGCAATACCTTTTTAAAAATAGTCTAGAAGAAAATAGAGTAAATTAAGTAGTGAGTCAAAAATTGAGGAAAAATAAACAAAATTAGATTAACATATGATTCCTCAAACTAATCAAGTGAGGAGAGCAATAAGATATCATTATCAGGTGATCATATGCAAGTATGATCTTCTTGAGAAAAGTCTTAAGTAAACAACTTCTAAGGATAATTTGATAAGAATATTATGAGAATCAAGAAGTTCAATTGAAAAGTTTCCATTTAATTGCAAATCATATATAAGTTTATGAGTAATCTCATGACTATAATGATCCCAGAAGAACTTATTAAAGATATTTAAAGAGAAACAGGATGCTAACTAAGAGATTTATTCTTAAAAATGAGAGTAGACTTAGTTTGCAATGTGGAAGTAGTTTGTGAGTAGTTATCATTGAACATTTTTGAAAATATATGATACATCAAGTGGAGGAAGCATGTTAAAATCTAAGACCCATTTTCACTTGCACCACTTCAACAAAAGATGGGTAGCACATATAATTGGAGATTGTAAGTAGTTCATATCCTAGGTAGGTGTAGGAGTGGCCAAAGGGAAAGTATCGTAATATAGGATGTTCGAAAGAACAAGTGATGACTATAAATTATGATCTAAACCAAATGATGTAGATGGAATGACTTTCGTGAGATGATCTGTGTGGGCTCCAAAAATTCACCACTGACCTCGACAAATGAGTGAGACTATGGTTTAAAATATCGGTGTAATTTTCAGAAGGCAGATGGAATAGTAGATAAGACACTACTCAGAGATTTCATCCTCATTTTGTGAGGACTTTAGATCTGGTTCCAGGTTTCCTATAGGTGCAAGCCCTTATAGTTAATTACCCCTCTTAATGCTGAGAGAGAACTTTCGATTAAGGCTAGTCATTAGATCACTAAATGCGTAGCGTATAGTAGCAGCATGTGAAGTTTAAAATTTAAGATTATGAAATTCATCATTTTAACTTAAAGTAGATGGTTAGGGGAATGATGTTGTGTCCGATTTAGATCCAATGGTTCTATCATCTTGAGCTATTGCAGTCCCTAGTCTACTTAGTCAGAGGAGATAGTCGACCCAACCTGATAGAAGGATCCTTATCAGCAACACATCGGTTACGTCATCCAAGAAATCCTTGTAGATCCGGGGTGGTGTTTGTCTAAGGAGATAGGCTTAAGTCTACATTAGCTAACAGAGGGCTTTTTGCCCTATCAGGTGTACCTTATGATTCACAACTCAATGGGCATAGCCATTGGGGAGCGTACGGGCTACGATCGTGATCATAATATAATGGTTCCATTTAGCGGTAATCACCACTCGAGGACTCAGTAGCTGCATATATGTGAGTCGCCATGCCACACAATTAGGACACGGGCCCACTAGCATGAGATTGATTGAGAGTGAATATAGTGGAATACTTGATTTGACATTGGCTCCTTTGTGAGCTAGAGTTTTCTTAATTTGTCACTTTTAATAAATAGTTGCGGAAGGTGGATTGGATTCAACTTTAAGTTTTTAGAGATTGAATTTCATTTAAGCATTTTTAGATTGATATTTAATTTGAGTTAATTTGATTTGAAATTAGAATCACATTTTGATGGAAGTATCCCCTCTGGTTGAAATCATTATTTAACACAACCATCATTATGGTAGATGTATTGTTTGATTATTTAATTTATTATTTCAGATCCTGTTGACTCTATTAGTTTAATAATAGAGGATTAGATCTACTCTCATATGATAAAACTAGCTTCTAAGATATTTTAATAAGTTAAAATTTTTATAATAATTAGATTTTTAGGTTTTATTAACCCAGACCCGATCCTAAGACCAAACCGGGAAGAAACCCGTGCAGTATCCTCAAACACTAAATTTAAGCATTCACCGTAGTGCGAAGGCCTCATGCAGGTATTTAGTAATTTAGGTAGTTTTTATTTCTAAATTATGAGATTGATTTTAGATTTTCATTTAATTCTAACTTAACCTACGTAGTCTTTTCAGAAATTAAAATTTAAACTTCAAATTTCTAGGTCCGAGCACATGCAGATATTTATGACTTAGATGATTTCATCTAATTAATGAAATCATTGATTTTAAAAATTATAATAAAAATGAAATTTCTTAATTTTTGATTGAAGGAAACCCTATGATTTTTGTAGAATTTGATTTAGTATCGCCTTCTATCTGTTTGTACAAAGAGTTGTAGATCCAGTGGCATTTAGATTTAGGTTGTAATTTGAAACATTACTTACACTTAACTTGTTGAATTTTTTAATTCTCCAAGCTTTCAAATTTATTTATGAGTAGGTTCAAATTCTTTCATATTTAAGAATTTATCTTCCAATTAGTTTAAAACACACTATTAACAGCTCTTGTATGAATCTTTCAATCATTCATTAAGGAGCTTTAACTATGCTTGCCAACATGTTATTTAGTTTCTTCATAGATCTCTTATAAATTTCATTTGATATCTCCCTTTTTTTAATATATATAAGTATAACACTTAACAAATTTCTTATGATTTAGTTTTGTATTGAAATACAAATTCAACTAGACTTGAAATATAACATTCATGACTATCAGTAAGCCAGCAAGTTATGCTTGTGAGTAAGCTATCAAATAATATTCTTGCACTTATGGGAGTTATCCAGTCTTCATATAAAGTGATCAAACCTAATTTGACTTTATCTTATATTTCACATCAAGTTTTATGTTTATTTTAAAGTCAAACTTCAAACTTATTATAAGTCTTTTATGAGCTTGGCATTTGCCTCCCCAAATTTTAATCAAAGCTTGCTTAATTTTAAGGAGTTTATAAGAGAAGAGAACTCAATTTATTATAAAGTTAATTTTAAATAAGAATGAGTTCCTTGTTGCTTCCTCCAATTCTTATAAATAAGGCTAAGAAAGAGCACTTGCTTGAGTTTAAAGCACTTGAGAAAGAGGGGGAAGGACCTTAGTTCGAACTTTGTGAAGGCTTTCAACTTGCTTAAATAAGTTTTGTAAGTGCTTTTCATCTTTTTTCTTTTTGGTTTGATGTTTGTTTTAACATTTATCGTGTATTTTCTTATTTAATTTAAGCTTAAATGATTTCAGTTTGAATTTGTTTAAGTTTCAAATTCGGTGAAATTTTGATAAATTTTTGCTCCAGCTTTGGAGGCTTTCCGTCATGATGTGATGACGGTTGATGCAACACCTCTCGATTTTCATCTCGTCACGCTATGAGTATGTGACGACTTTATAAAAGCATATATACATACCTATTCCACACATTTACATTTATTCCTGCACATCTAAATCCATCTTTTTTTATAATGAATAGCTCAATGATCAACAATCACATGAAAGTGGAAGGAAAGATGGAAATGCCGGAAACCTAGAGAAGAAATCGCCTGATGACGGTATTCCTTTTCGGTTGCGGCAAAAAGAGAGGTCGGAAAAGTAATTCAGCGACTATGCGCTCAATTAGAGGATGAAGCGAGGAGGTATACCGAGAGGAACCCCTGATGACAGAGTTGCCTCTCGGCTACCTCGCTTATAAAAAGGGGAGGTCGGCTAGGAGGAGATGAGGGAAATGGGGAGGATTTTTGGCTGGCTGCTCCAAGTGGACGGGAAGAAAAGAAAATGGGAGATCCCATGCGTGAATCAACTTCAGGAAGCGAGATCGAGTGAGAATTGGGGGAGGAAGAGACTTTGCAGATGGGAGAAACCGAGAGATGCTGCGCATCTGAAATGGGAAGTTTTAGGTTTATGTGCGTTCGATCAAAAAAGCTGAGTCAAAGTGTGTGGTTTTAGTTAGTTGTGGGAAGAGTGAAAGGAGAGGGAGGCTTACTGGTTTACTACATACTTGCATGAGAGAGAAAAAATTAGGTGAGTCTCATTACTTTTGAAGGAAAGGAAGGAAGAAGGCGGAGTGGTTCATGTTGAAGGAGGGAAAGGAGTCATTCATGCGGTTGGGGCATCGAACGTGCATTTGTCTTGAGAGAGATCAAACGTAGGGAGGAGGACTTACGTCTCCGAAGGAGATTATTGGGTCATTCAAACGTAAATTCGTGAAGGGGAGGAAACGAAGGAATGATGATGGGTCAATTGGTCGTTAGCGATTTAGGCATAAATGGGTTTAGTTAATTTTTTAAGCACTTAATCGATCATAAAATAAATTTTATGCCGACGAAATCATATAGTTAATATATATATCGATCTTGGATTATTCTGATGTTCCAGACGCAACAACGCAGTCCGTTTCGCAATCAAAGGCTGTTTGATTTAAGTCAATATTGAATTGGGTCAATTTCAGCTCAAAATATGTGTTATTACTTCTGACTGCTCAATTTTCACACAAACTTATTCAAATTGAGTGCAAATAGTCTCATTTGATAGATTTTGATATTTTGAAACTAATGGTGCAATCAATTTTTTGAAGGGAGATCATTTGTACATCGTCATAGCTTCTTGACTTCGATATGCACATTGGTGCATTGACAGCTTGATCAATTGATTATTAAATTATGCAATATTTATATTCTGATCAATTTTGACATTCTGAATGCGATAGCGAATTTCGTTTGTCGATCGGAGGTCATTTGGAATGATTTCAGTTTTGTTTCGTGCATCTTAGCTCCAATTTGCGAACTGCTATATCAAAAGTTCACCGAATTTAGATTTTGAGCTCAACTCTACTGATGTATCACACATGGAGGTCAACAAATGTCCCCCAATAAATATGATTCGCGCATTGAGCGAGTCATATTTGTTGAAAATTGGTTGACCTTTCATGTTTGCCGCAGCTCTTGGACCACTTCATCTTCGATTTCAATAGCTTATAAAGCTTTGATAAGATCTTTCATTAGTATGATGCCTTATTTTGGACATGCTAAATGACGGGATTGACCATTTTGTCAGAATCAATTTGTTGGATAGATAAAAGTTCTTCCACAATCTACTCTTTGCTTCAATGGGTTTATTGAAAATCTCTTTCTTCTATGTTGCTGCAGATTTGAGCTTCCTTCAACCTTAGCTTTGTGCTTGGTCTAGTTTGATGGAGGAATTGGTTTACTTGTTTTGAGATTTGGAATTTCTTTTGTCCAGCTTTAAGCTTGACGGACTTGATGAAGGATTGACCTGATTTATCCACATTGACTTGTCGAGGAATATATGATATCTTGATTACTATGCTTGTGGACTCGTTGAAGGATTGACCTGAATTGTCCACATTGACTTGTCAGGGAGTGTAGGTATATCTTTAGCCCTATGCTTACTGTTTTGACGAACTTGTTGAAGGATGCGTACAGATGACCTAACCTTCTGACTTATATTATGTCTATAATGTTGAGTTATCAACCTAGCAATGTGTGCTTTAATAGACTGAATAATTACAAAATTCTATTAGTTCGACCATCGGCTTTGTATGAACTATGGAATTGTTCCCTCGGTCCTGTGTTTTCTGCTTTGACGGACTTGATGAGGAGATTGGCTTTGATCTGTACTTTGTGCTTGATCAGATCATTTGAGAATATATTGAAATATCGCACTGCAGGAAATATATACATTGATTTGAGACAGCCTTGAATTGAGAGTTATTTTCTCAGATTATCTTGGTCTATCGATCAAATAGAAAGATCTCTTGGATTCTAGTTGCTTGTAGTCACTAAGTTGGATCTGGTTTGAGATTGAACAGCTATCATCTTTGGACTGACGAGCAGAGGCTCTTTCACTGTGGCCTTGTGTTACAGCTTATTGAGTGAGTTGAGTTCGACCTTTAGAACCTACTCGAGTCTTCAACTTAAGTTGTGAGGGGTTGGTGATTTGGTCATCGGACTAATGAATGGGGGCTCTTTCACTGCGGCTTTTTCTTGTGGCTTGTTGAGTGAGGAGAGCGTTAGCAATTTGGTCATTTGTGGGATTATTGAGTTTGACTTTTAGAACCCATTCTGACTTAAGGATGTAGAAGTTGATGTTTTTCCAATTTAATTGATTGAATCTTTCAAAATTTGGAGTTCTTCTGACTTGATCTCTAGAAATTAGCAAATATGGGAGATAAACTTTTGATACTTAGGACTGTCTTTTCATGTGTAGAAATAGATTATTTTTGTTCCTTGCAAGAGCCTACAACTTGATCATAGAAAAGGGCTCCTATCTAACAGTGGAATTGCAGATTAGCTCAGAAATGCATTACTGAGTTTGAACTTCTTTAATATAGATGAACGTAGCTCATTCTGATCATCATGTATATTTATCTGAGGATCTTGGCTTGAAGCATGATGTCGACTTAGATAAGTATATAAAAATGCCCTTTGTATTGTAAGGGAAATTCTAAAGCACTTTGAAAAAGCTCTAAAATAATTAAGAAAATATATCATTGTATGAGTTTATACATTTGATCTTAAGAGGGTTTTAACATGTAACATTGATTTCATCAATGTATAGAAATCTAAAAATGCCCTTTGTGTAACAGGAGAATTTTCACGGAAAACTTTTTATCTTGAGTAAGTATATTTATTTAGGGATCTCGGCATGAAGCATGATATTGACCTAAATAGATATACTAAAAATATGCCTCTCATCTTGTAGGGGGATTTCTATTATATCTCAAGAATGTATTTATCATGTATAATACTTTTTAAGGTATCAATCATTAATTGGTGGCATTGGTCTTTTCACCATTTAGGTCGATGAGTTGGTATGACTCTCCTTGATACACTTTCTCAATGACAAAAGGGCCCTCCCAATTAAGCTCAACTTTGCCACCAATTCTTCGATTATGAATAATTAGTCTTCTCACCACGTAAAATCAATTTCCTTTTTTGGAATGTTCGAGGCCGCACCGTTTGATCAAAAGCTCTGGACATCTTTGCTCGATAAACTTTCAGATTTTGATGAGCTTGCAACCTAACTTCATCAAGCTCGTCGAGTTCCTCTATTCTTAAACGAGCATTTTGATCTTTAGTTAGGTTGTATTGGATCGCTATTCGAATTGATAGAAACTCAATTTCAAGTGGAAGAACTGCCTCGGTTCCAAATACCAATCAATAAGGAGTGGCTTTAGTCGGCATCTTGTAGGTAGTTCCATACGCCCATAATGCCTCTATCAGTTTGGTATGCCATTCTCTCTTATTTTTGATGATGATCTTCTTGAGCAGTTTGACCAATGTTTTGTTGAAAGCTTCTACCAAACCATTTGCCCTTAGATTATATATTGAAGAATATCACCAATCAATTTTGTGTCGATCGATGAATCTATAAATCTTTGTATTTTTGAAAGCTGTGCCATTTTAAGAAATTATTCGGCACGACACTCAATCTATAGACCACATTATGCGTAAAGAAGTTGATCACTCGATCAACAGTAACTTCTTTAAATGTGACAGCTTCAGTCCACTTAGAGAAATAATCAAGCGCTGCAAGGATGAAGCGGGGTCCAGCTGATGATGGTGGATCAATTGGTCTAATTACATCTGTACTCCAACATTCAAAAGACCAGGTTGCTATAGTTGGGTGTAGTGGATTTGGAGATTGGTGGATTATATTCCTATGTACTTGACATTCATGACACTTCTTAGCATGATTGATATATTCTCTCACCATAGATGACCAATAATAATCCATCATTTTGATCCTTACTCCCATCTTGGGACCTGACTGATGTGCACGACAAAGTCATTCATGAACTTCAACCATCATTTTGTTAGCTTTATCTGCATTTAGGCATCGTAGCAGTATTTGTTCAAATGATCTATGATATAAAGTGTTGTCGATGAAAGCATAACATAACATTCTCTTTTCGATTTGAGCTGTCTGTGATTTATTATTAAGTAATTTGCTTTTTTTAAAGTAGTTGATGAAGGGTTATCTCTAATCATGTGGTTCTTCTACAATAAAGGCTTCACACTACTTTTCTAAGGCAATATCATGCTTAGTTCTTCTTGTTATAACTCCATATTGATTTCGGGGAGAATGAGGAGCAACCTGAGTCACATCCTATTGTGTCGAATTTAGTAACCCCTCTACCTATGGGGATTGGTACTTTGCTGGCCCTAGAATTCGTCGAGTAAATATTCTGATCATGTCATAATCACCATTCATACTTTTTATTTTCTTAGCTAATTTTGTTAAGCAATCTGCTTTGCTATTCTCGAATTAAGAGACTCAAGTTAATGTGATATTTGGTATTTACTTCATAAGCTCAAGAACTCGCTTGTGATAGAAAGCTAACTCAAGCTTGTTGATTTTATAGATACTAAGTACTTGATTTATAATAAGCTGAGAATCATCAAAAATATGCAAGCTTTGAATGCCTATGAAAATAGCTTCGTTAAGACTTGCTACCAGTGCTTCATACTCAGCTTCATCATTAGTTCTTGGCTCGGTCAAGTCATATGATCATCTCATTATTCCTTCTTCTGGTGTTATGAAGACGATGCCGATTCCAGCTCTTTCCCTTGGGAAATTTAGGGGTTGGACTTGTTTGATCGACAAGCCTCCATCAAAGTACATTTTTCAAATTTGTGATTTTTTCTTTCATGAATGAGCATAATTTGCTCATCAGATAAATCGTTGTCAAGAGAAGAGTCCACATGGATGGGATGTGCAGCAAGAAAATCTGCTAAGACTTATCCCTTTATTTATTTATGCGAAATATATTTGATATCAAATTGTAAAAGAAATACTGCCCATCTTGCCAAGCAACCTATCAACGCTGGTCTTATCATCAAGTACTTCAACGGATCGATCCTTGAGATGAGGGTAATTTTGTGAGATAATATATAGTGACAGAGCTTTTGGAATGCAAAGATTAAGATCAAACAATGCTTCTCTATCAGAGAGTATCTCATTTCTTCTCCTATTAATCTCTGACTAATATAATAAAGAACATTCTCTTTACTTTTCTTATTATATTATTCTAGCAATGCTCCAAGGGACTCTTCTAATGCAGTTGTGAGGGGCTTCCTAGGAGTAGGCTCTACAAGGATTGGTGTATTTAACAGGTAGCTTTTAATGCTATTGAAGGCTTCTTACCACTCCTTGTCCCATTTGAATGGAACATCATTCTTCATCAACTTTGCAAATGGTTGACAGCATCCTGATATGTTTGATATAAATCAACGGATGAATGCAAGCTGTCCTTATAAAGAACGGAGCTGATGCAAACTATTCGGTGGAGGTAGCTCCATAATTGCTTTGATTTTAGTAGGATCAATTTCAATTCCTTTGTGGCGTACAATATACCCAAGGAATTTTTTGGATGATACCCCGAATGCACATTTTAGGAAATTCATTTTTAGATCATATTTTTTGATTCTCTCAAATACAATTCTTAAGTATTCAAAGTGATTTTCATGATTTAAGCTCTTCACCACTAAATCGTCAACATAATATTCCACCTTATGGTAAATCAACTCATCAAAAATACGCGTCATGGCTCTTTGGTATGTAGCTCTAGCATTTTTCAATCTGAAAGTCATCTCTATGTAGCAATAGATGCCAATTAGAGTCCTAAATGATATGTGCTTCTCAACTTCAGGAGCCATCTTGATTTAGTTGTATCCCGATGATCTGTCCATGAATGAGAACATCGTAGTTGGAAGTATTGTCCACTAGTAGTTCTGATATTGGAAGTGGAAAGTCATCTTTTGGGCACACCTTATTTAGGCCTCGGAAGTCAATGCAGACAAAGATTTGACCGTTCTTCTTTATAATTGGGATAATATTGGCTATCTAATCTGCATACTTCTCCTCCTGGATGAAGCCTGCTTCGATCAGCTTCTTAGTCTCTGCAATCACCTATTCTTCAATCTCCAATCTCATTCACCTCGGAGCTTGCTTAACAGGTGTCGCATCTGATTTAATGGAAAGTTCATGAACTGCTTTATCAGGGGATAAATATGATATTTCAGAATATGTCAAAGCAAAGCAATCCCTGATTCCATAAAGTAGCATTTTTAGCTCTCAACTTTCTCATCAGGTAGAAGGGCACTAACAAAAGTTGGACATGGATCATCTTTAGCTCCTAGGTTGATTTCTTTGAGTTCATCCATAGTAGCTGTTTGTCCACCATCTTTGAGTTCTTCAGGCTTGGCTTTGCTTGACTTCTACTTCTTCATCATTTGCAAGAAGAATTTCATGGAGATCATCTTCTTCATCATAATTAATTTCGATCTCAGCTTCTATTACATTATAACAAATTTTATTTTAATGAGATTTGTGGATGAACCCAAGACCTTTAGTGATAAACTTATCAATTCTTCATGATGCTTGAGGACTTCTTTGGCTCCACATCCTGTTAAAGATTTGAGTTCTATGTTTAGTAGTACCAATATGAATTCCAAGCTTATGCATCATTCTTTACAATTTTTATGGATAGTATATTGATATTCTTGGTAGACTCTTGATTTATCAAAATAGAGTTCTTATTAGAGTTCTTATTTCACTCATGATGACACATAGAATGTTATCAATTCTTCAATGTTATGAACCTCCAGTGGAGTGATTTCTTTGAAGTACTGCTGAGGGATGGGTATAATTTTGAGGGAGTCCTCTGACACTGCCAAATGAGCTATCCTTCTTGATGCAACCATCTGAACTCTATTCTATAAGTAGATTCAAAATCATAGTCTGAATCAGAATCACTTATTTTATACTTTATCTTTCTTGAAAGCTTATAAGTTCCCTCAGATTTGACAGGAATATTTTTTTCTTCTTGTGTGTCACTTCCCAAATGAGGAAATGATCTTCTTGATTTAGGTGTGAAGTCAAGTGCTTTAGGGAAAGTCAGCATTGTCTTCTTTCTTCCTCTTTGCTTCTACTCTTTCACCTTATGAGATTGCTTTTTAGTTCCTGAAGTGAATGTTACTGCTTCAAAGGCTCTGTTGGCTTAGGCTCTTTAGGGATGAATTATTTTGCATCTTCATAGATCTTTTCTTAATGGAGAGAATGGTTGTAGGTTGCTAGGAATTCTGAAATATTTCCCCTTGTTTAGGTACTTCATACACTGATGCATAGTTGATAGGACCATGCTATACTCATGCAGCCATGGCCTGCCCAAGAGAGCTCTAAATGATGTATCAATATTGATTACATGAAACTTGGCTTATGTATATAAATCCCAAAATTTGAGCAGGAGAATAAAAGAACCTAGAGTTTTCTATCTTTTCTCATTGAAATCATGAATAATCAACTTATCTCTCCCAAGATGTTGGATATCAAGTGATAATCCTCTTAATGCTTTTAGATTCATAAGATTGATAGAAGAACCTGGATCAATCAATATTCAATTGATTAAGATGTCATCACTCTCTGCGGTAACATATAGAGGACGGTTGTGATCCACTGTTCCCAACATAAGATCTTCTTCAGAAAATGTGATTACTAGGAGATCAAGTTTGTAATGATTTAGCATGCATTTTTTGATAAAGTAAGCTTCATAACTCTCTGGATCATTGAGAGCATGTATCAAAGTTTCTTGAAGGTCTTTTGATATCAAGAGAGCCTCGTACACACTCAGTTGTGCACGGATATTTCTCAGATGTGAGAAAATATTAGAATATATATCTTTTCACTTGATTTAAGCTTTATTCTAGGATTTTTGGGAATGATATCTTCATTGACTTCAATTTATTTGCCTTTGTCTTTATTTGTATTTTCCTTTTTTTGATGATGGTGGTAAAACTTTACCACTTCTCAATTGAACTTAAATCACCTTGTCTTGCTCAGATTCTTTTGAAGAGGTAGTTTCTTCAAATTCACTTCTTATTCTAAATGATTGACCAAAAGGGCTAGACTCTTTTTTCAACTTCATACATTTCATACGTGATGATATCGATGAGTCTGACTCTTCTCTGTCAGGAAAACATAAATCTTCATTTGAACTGTTATCTTTTTGTTGAGTCATTAGACAAAGTTCAGATGTTAACTCCTCAGGCTCTTCTTGTTTTCCTGATAAGAATTTTGATGGGTTGGTCGAAGTGTTGACTTCCCTCATTTTGAGCGAGCTAAAGAATATCTGGTATCACATAAATGATTCGACATGTATCTACTGGACAAGATTCATCATTATCTTATTCATTCGATTCAATAATATGAAGTTTAGGCATAAATTTTGCAAGCTTAAATGGTTGTCTTATCGGCTGGTGATACTCCTCTAAATTGTTAATAATCTTTTGAGTTATAGTATTCTTCTTGATCTTCTTTTTCTTAGCCAGCTTCTTTGATTTATGAGATTTGCGTTTAGTAGACTACTCCTCGTGTTGTGATAAAGTAGCCTTATCAAAATGCCATTGAGAAGCCCAAATATTTGGGTTAGACACCTCTCTTAAGTCCACTATAGGTTCAAGTGGTGATTTGCAATTAACACTAGGGACGCCTTTTAGCTGCTTCATCATTTTCACGATCTTCTTAGAGACTACTGTTTCCCATTCTTCAATATGGATTGATTTCTCCTTCCTTTTGTCTTTAATGGATGATACAGAAGAGGACGTAATCATCCTTGTAGACTCTCTTTTCAGGTTGACTAGAACGCTATTGGATAATGTGAATTCACCTCATCGATACTTCCTTTTTAGTCAATCTTTGAAGACGTAACAGTCTTCGATAGGATGACTAATCATTCAATGATAGAGATAATAATTTGGATTATTGACTTGATCAGCTTCTTCAAGCCTTTTAATTTTTAGTAATTATAAACCAACTTTGACTGCTTGTCGAAATAATTTAGCCACACTGTCCCTTCTAAAGGAATAATCTTTATTCATCTTTTTCGTAAGAGATGGCTGTATTCGATCATCACTCTTATTGCTTGTTTTGGATGCTCTCCACCACTTCGAAAAGTCCAAGGTTTATCATTGCCTCCCAATACCAATTTTGGCTGTGAATTAGGATGGACAAGCTTCTTTCTCTTATCCCCATTGTATATTGGCTGTTTTATTTTATCCACATTATATATTAATCATTTTTTATGACTTGAGTTATAGGAAGCGACATGAGTTTCATTTCTTCTTGCGTTTAAAGGTGTGTTTCTCTTTAATTTATCTATATAGATTTTAGACTTAGGGCGATTTAGCTTTTCAAATTTGGTCACCCTATCAAGCAAGTCTTGGAATGTTGTAATTGATGCCATACATAAAAATGGTGTCATTTTATCATTCATATTGCCCATTAGCAATTGGATCACATGTTCTCCTTCTAATTGTTGCTCACATTTCATACTTAGGTTATGCCAACGACTTATGAATTTTGTCACTGTGGTGTATTTATTTTTCAAACTTGGATTTTGAAAAATAGTATGTGTTGTTGGGACACCACAAAGATCCGCAGATGTACTCATTAGGGTGATCGAGTGCGACATTGAGGAATGATGTACTATCTCGAGAGACAGAAGTCACCATCATACAATAGTCCTAATCACCTAATAAGGACTCTTAAGGACAATGGGTCTTCGAATGTACCAGAGATCTTTCCCCTACTTTACATGAAAAAATTAAAATAGGGTTTATTTAAACTAGGTTCATTAAGTTTCCTATAGAGGTAAGCCCCCATAGTTAATTACATCCTAAGAAATGAGATTCCTTAATAATACTCTCGATTAAAGTAAATGATCATTGTCTCCAAAGATTTCAAAGATAAGACTATCAATAAATTGATTATTTTTAGAAAATCAAGTGGGATTGATAAAGATGAGAGAGTTATTATCAAAACCAAAGATGAATGAGCATCCTATGGAATAATTTTGAAGAGGATTATATGTTTGAGTTGAATTTTTATTAGAAATCTATGACTTACAATTCCACAACACAAGATCGTGGAAATACCTAAAATGTGAGGATTTATGCTTGTAGCCCGCAAAAGGGAAACAACAACCTCGGATCTTAAATCTATGGAGCTTTGATGAGGGCCAAGACGCGACCTAAATCTAAGGCAAAAATGGGTATATGGTTTATGTCCACAAGAGAGAATAAATTGCCCAAATGTTGGATTTACAACTGCATGGGGGTGGCCTCCAACTAACTCCTCTTACGATTTTAAATACATGTAGGCAAGTCTTATGCTTTGCAAGATATCTAGGCTGTTGTTTATTTAGAAAGGAGACTAAGTCCTTAAACACACTCCCTAAGAGACTAGATCATGAAGGGCATGAATAAATGACTTAATCTAATGCAAATTTTATTAAGTTTTAATTATAGATATTTTAATTTGACACAGGCTATGAGATTTCATATGCCTAATACATAACAAGATTGATTATGGGCCAAAATCAGAAAGAAGGAGGTGTGTTTTCACCATGGCTCTCAAAGGTCAAGCCATTTTTTCTAGCAAAGGTGGAAGCCCTCCATTAGCAAGAGTGAAGCAATATATTTTATGCATGATGTGAGACATACAACATCCAACTAAAGGGTTGCTAAATCTTTTATTATCTTGATTTATGTCCTAGGTTTTCTTAGGTGAGGTTATGAGTTGTTTAATTTAATTTTGAGTTGATTAATTAGATAAAAATTTTTTTTTTTCTTAATAGTCTAATCACATCCAGGCCATTCAACAACCATCAAGCAATTAAGAAACTAAGAAAATTATGCCATCCTAATTGTGCAATCATAAATGAAATATTGATCAATTTATAAAATTAGCACAAAAGAATAAGAGGCCGATGTGGTTGGGGTCCACCGCACAAACCCGAAAGCAAAAATGGTTAGCTGAGCTCTACCCTTATACATCCTAGATTATAAATGAATAATTATAATTTAGAAGGAATTCATGTTATGGGGTCTTCATTCTTCATTCTTCATTCTTCATTCTTCATTTCTTCCTTTCTTCATTTCTTCATTTCTTTATTTCTTTATTTTTGATTTTGCTCCATTTCTTTCTTTCTTTTGATTTTGACTTGGGATATAGTTTGCTCTAAAGCTTCACATGGTGCATAAGACATAGTCTTATGACCAATGTTCACCTTAATTCTCCCATAACGTTCATTCCAAATCTTAATTGCAAAATTTACATTAAAATGAGAAAGATATATCTAACTAAACCTGCAAATAGAGATTAGCTAAACATATCATACAACCCAAACAGTTATATGAATAATTTGGACAGCACAACACACATGGGTAACCAAGTCCACCTGTTTTAATTTGGGTTATGCTTAGGAGTATAAGCAACCTGCACAACAAAAGTATTTATATTTTTATTACAACACCCCTTAAGCATAACCCCTTGCAGCAAATATGATTAGGCTAAGTTCACCCTATCATTCAGTCTACGCATATGCATCCTAACATATAGTCTAAAAATATTACATCATAAAATAAAGTCAGGCATCAAACCATGCACCACCCTAATATAGAGCTAGAAATGATGACTTAGCCTAATGTGTGTGTCATTTAAGGCTTGTGTGACATGTCTTACCTAGGATTTAAGGTTGAGATTTTCTAAGTGTGAACGATTCAATTTAGAGAGTGATTTTAGTTTAAGTGATTTAATTGATTTGTCAATTTTAGTTGGTGATTTGATTTGGTTTGAATGAACCTACATTTAGTTACTAAATATTGTGAAGAGAAGAAAAGAAAAGAGAGAGAGAGTGATTTTAGTTTAAGTGATTTAATTGATTTGTCAATTTTAGTTGGTGATTTGATTTGGTTTGAATGAACCTACATTTAGTTACTAAATATTGTGAAGAGAAGAAAAGAGAAGAGAATTTCTCTTTCATCCCTACTTAAGTAATTTCTAAAGTAGCTTCATTAATGATTTTTCTTTAGTGAATATTTTATTATGTGTTTTAATTAACCCTAAATTTATATTTGTTCTAAATAGCTCTATTCAATAAGAAAGACATCTTAGAATTAATTAAAGTGAATTACTATCACATAATACACAACTATTTATTTCTTCCCTCCATGTATATCATGCATATGAATAATCCTAAGCATCCCTATACATGCAATGTAAATTTTAGCACACTTTAATGATAAATACTAAGAGATATGATTTGAAAATTTGGATATTCCATGAATGCATGCCTCTATTATATAGAAAAGAGGGTTTCTTCATCCATTAACATAATGCACATCCACATGTATAAAAGACATAAGCGAGTACAATACCATTATTTTCTACACCACGGGAGTAAGGCATAAGACCTACTTAGGGCTACTTAAAGCCTCGCAACCCCAGGATGTTTAGACTAATATATCACTTTTTTTAAAAACATGTAAATGTACAAAAATAAATAAATGGATGAAGAATCATGCAAAAGATTTTTGTGTTTGATTTAGCTGTATAATTTATATGTGTAATGTGAGGATCCTTCTTAAGTCATAACATATGAGTGCATAGGAGTTGATTTAAGCAAGTATTATGTTCTTTTCAATGAACTATATACTTTGAAAATCCTATACAAGTCCATGTTAAGAAAATAGAAGAAAACAACACAAAACACACCTTATGCTATAATCACATGCAAGCTTATAAGTATTTATAAGTAGCATTACTTCATTCATAATCTTTAATTTATAGGTTTTGAAAATAATTTTTGATTTAATAGTGATAATAGCCACTCATATTCTTAACTTTAGGCAAAACATTACAATTTGACATAAAAGGAGACATTTTATTTAATTGATTTTTCAAAAGATATGAATGTATGGTTTCATATGGAAAATAATATTTAGCATACTTGGAAGGAAATAAAGTGATGTAAACATATGACTTTGTTCACCCTAATTAATTCCTAAGGACAATCCTATGAATTATGATCATTTAAAGTGAATCAAAATTCTTTAAGAAGATTTTTATTTTTTTGGATTTGATTTGACTTAGGAAATGTGAAAAGAGTTTGCTAGTTCTAACCCATTTCCCATGTGTGAATTGGTTTAGTTTAATTTTTAAGACAATTAGTTTGATTTTATATTTTATTTTGGTTAAGGTGTGAATTAAATTCATTAATTACCTCTTATCTACACCACTTTAACATAATTAAATAAGTAATTATGAGCCAACATATGATATGCAACCACATGAAATTTAAATCAGTAATGCACTTAAGAAATAAAAGGGCCTAATGCAATTGGCTCACAATTATTGAATGATTAAGCTAAAGGGTTTAATTAAGTACTTTTATAACCATCCTATACATGTAGTTTGATTATAATTTTTTTTGAAGTCTCTTAGGTTATTGAACACCTAAGAATCTACCCAAGAATAAGTGATTAATTTCTAGAGTGATTTAGTTTTGAATTTGATTAATTGAATTAATTAATGAAGTGATTAAGTCATTAATCAATTTATAAATTAATTAAGTGTTTACCCAAATGAAATAAACTTAGGGGAAAAGATTTGGAAAAGAAATCCTAATCTCATTCCCTAAGTCCATTCATTGTTTCATGATGATTAACAAACTTAATTAATGAATTTATCACTATTTAATAGGTTAATTAATCATTTATTTAGTTAAGAGAGGGATTAAGGATGAAATAAGCAATTCTAATTAATCCAATAATAAATTCCAAAAAATCATGGAGGTGATCATCCCACTAATTAACCCTAGAAGTTTGGAATTAATTCTTGAAATTAAGTAATTATCCTAATTACATTTCTAATAAAACCCAAATTGAATGAAAGTCTCTATTCAAAATCAATTGATTTCAATTTTATATTATTCTTTACTGAATTATCTTTAAAATAAACATGAGTTTGCATTTTTTGGATTTTTCTATAATTAGTTATAATTTTAAGAAGTTTCAACATTAAAAATGAATTAATTAAGCTAATTAAACCCCCTAATCCCGTCGGATCATGTGGCGGCTGACGCGTCATGCTTTCCATATGACGTGACGGGATAGGTTATTTATGTTGTCACATCTGTGGTTGAGTTAGCCGGCAGCGAATGTGCTTTTTCCACGGGCCATTTGATCTAAGATCAGATGGCCGTGATTAATCCCACGGTTTAGGCTTAAATTAAAGGGAGATCTACCGTGATTTGATCACAACCATCCGTTCTAATCACCCTGAATGGACGGTGTGTGATCTATCTCCCCCCAAACAATGAGAGATGGATGCCGTCCATCGATCATCACTCGATTCGAGCTCACCCGAGCTCGGATGGAGTTCAAACTCACCCCACACCTTTGGGGAAGCACAATCAATGAATCTAATGGTTAAGATCTAATGAGATTATAATTTCCTTCACAATGGACCAAGCAATTTTTATCCTAAGATCGATTTTGAGCAATACCTGGAGGTTATCACCGGTGCTTGGAGAAGGTAGCTTCGTCTAGTAGAGATGAAGCCCTATTGAAGGTATCAAGTCTTGATTTGAAGTGGATGGCTCAGTTGACCAAGCTCCCCTTCAATGGCAATCGACTTTGATCAAAGTCCTCCTTCTCGTGGCTTGGTGACTTGGGAAACAACTTGATTGAGCCTCACAAAGTCCCTTGATGGTGCTTGCAAGTTTAATTTGGGTTTGGTGGAGAATTGGATGGGTTGGATCGTCACTTCACCTCCCCTATTTCGGCTTTGAGTAAAATTGAGAAGGAGAAATCAAGGAAGCTTGGAAATGGCTTTGGGAAGCTTAGGGATGCTTGGTTTTGATTCCTAGAGCTGTCAATATGCCGGTTTGAGTGGGAATGAGGGGGAGTATATCTCCCCCTCAATGGATCAGATGGTGAATAGTAGAATTGTCATTTTTTATCAATGGAGGAGATTGGTTGATCAGTTTGGACTGTTAGGCACCCCATGTGAGTCATTTTAGGCAGAGGAGTGGAGGAAAGTGAGTGCCCATGTGCCATGTGAGTGTATTGAGTGATCCAAGTGTTCAATTTTCATTGGAGGGGTCGGTTGACCTTGGGTTGGTTCATGGCCGACCTAAGGTCATTGGGTCATGTTTACCACCCTCCTTGGTGCCTATGTGGACCACTAGGAGGATGCCAAGTGGCCTTGAGAAAAAATATGATCAAATTCCAAGTGAATTTGGACATACAATACCCTTTGACCTAGGGGTAAAGTGGCTATTTGTCCTTGATTTTGATTCGGACAGATTTGAAATGATTCAAAAGTGGGTTGGGCCAAATTTCAAGTGATTTGGAGTTCATTTGATTTGAATTGGTTCAATTTGACCCATTTAGGTCAAATTGGGTTAGGTTGAACAATTGGTCATATTGGGTGAAACCATGGGTTAGGTCAAGTTCAAATGATCATTTGGAGTCTGTGGATATCATTGGTTTGGTTCAATTTGATTTATATTTGGTTTTGGTTCATTTAGGTTCATTTAGGTAAAATGAGTTAAGTTCATCAATTTGACCCATTTGACCCAATTGGGTTAGGTCAAGGGTTGGTTTAGGCTTGGTTGATCATTTGAAATGTTTAGTAAGCTTTGGTTTTAATCATTTTTAGCTCAGTTTGATTTCAAATTGATTTGACCTTTTATGTCAAGTTGGGTTCATGGTCAATTGGGCTAGGTTGGATCTAGTTGGCCAATTAAAGCTTTGGTCAAGTTTAACAAGTGATTTAGAATGAATTTGACCAATTGGTTGCAATCAATTTAGCTTAGATCAAGATTTGACCCATTTTGACTTTTTAGGTCAACTTGGGTCAAGTGGCAAATTAGGCTTGATTTGACTCAATTGATGGCTTGGTCAAGTTGAATCTTGATTATGAACTGATTTAGATCAATAGTTTGAATTAATTTGGCATATGGTGGATTTTGGCTAGTTTAGGTTTTATTTAGGCTAAATGTTGACTTGGTCAAGGCTAGGTTTGACTTAGTTTGACCCAATTTGAGTGATTGATCATCCTAGGATGATTGTTGCTCATAATGTGAGGCTTAGTTCAATCCAATTTGGGTTGGATTAGAATTTGGCTCAAAAAGATCTTTTAGGTCACTTTGAGTCAAGTGAGCCTAAGTGGGTCAATTGGCTTGATCAAGGCTTGATTCAAGTTTGGTTGAACTCACATATGGACTTATGATTGAAATATAAATCCAATTGCAAGTGATTTGGAGCCAAATGGGTTTTGATTTATTTGATAATTCTAAGTTCAAAGGATGAACATGAGTTTGATTTGAGTTAGTTTGATTTTGGTTTGGTGATTGAAGTTTATATTTATATTTGGGTATGTGATTGAAGGAATGATTGTTTGAAGAGAAAATCCAAGGGTTTGGATCGATTTGAGAATGATTTGGCTAAGTTCAAGGATTTGACTTGAAAGAGATAAGTTGGATTTAAGTTGGATTTAAGTTAGATTTGAGTTTTGAATTTAGTTTTGGTTATTTGAATTTATATTTCATTTATATTTGTGAATATAAATGAGAATATAAATGGGTTATGAGAAAATCTTTTGAGTTTGGAGTGATTTGGATTTGATTTGAGCTTAAGTCCATAAGATGAAATAAAAAGGGCTTAGAAAAGATTTTTGGATTTGGAATTGATCATGGGTTTCAATCATTTGGGATTGATTCATGATTTCAATTTTGGAATTGATTTATGATTTGAGAAAATCAATTGAGTTAGAATTGACTTAAGATTTGGTTTGAGCTAAGTCCATAAAATGAAATCAAAGAGCTTAGAAAAGATTTTCAATTTGATTTAAGATTTGAGAAAATCAATTGAGTTGGAATTGATTTAAGATTTTGTTTGGAATTGATTTATGATTTGAAAAATAAATTGAGTTGGAATTTATTTAATATTTGAGTTGAAATTGATTTATGATTTGAGAAAATCAATTGAGTTGGAATTGATTTAATTTGAGTTTGGGAATTTATTTAAGATTTGAGATTTGAATTTGAAGTTTGGTTTGAAAGAAGGAAGCAATGATTGGGTTCAAGCTATAGGGTAGGCAAGTCTTTTTAATATCCCTAAGGCATAACCTATTTTTATGGCTAACTCTTCTAAGTCTTTAGGGTTAGGTTAAACGTTCACCTAATCACTAGAAGTGTCTTAAGACTAAGTAACTCTCAGTATGTAGAGGAGTCCTATGTCTAAGATGAAGAAGTTGAAAGCTCACCCAAAAGTGAGGTCAATAAAAGGGTGCCCAATGTGTGTGACCCATGCATACGTATGTGACAATCAATAATGTCAAACAATCACATGCACTAGCAAAAATGATCTACTCCTAAACTCAAGGTGCAGAAGGAATCAAAAGCTTAGTGCAATGTGACTCTGCTCATGTCAAAAACATAAGAGCGCGAAGGGGGAATCCACTAGGGATTGAGTATGTGAGCTTTCTACTAAGGGAAAAGGCTCAAGTTATCCACTAGGGGATAAGAGATTGTGAAATCCTCTAAGGGATTAGAATTTGGAATCCACTGGGGATAAAAGATGTGAACCTTCCTGTGGTGAAATTTAATATTTCTAAAGAATATATATACTTCCATCTTCGCTCAATATGGAATAAAATGAAGATCGAAATATACTTCTTTTTTTTATGCATTTTTGACACCACGTAGATCTGCAGATGTTCTTATTGAGGGTAATCGGGTACGACATTAAGGAGATGTGTATTATCTCAAAAGATAGAAGTCACCACCCTACAATGGACTATCACCTCAACAAGAACTCCTAAGGACAATGGGTCTGCATGTGTACCAACGATTCTTCCCCTACTTCACATGGAAAAAGTAAAGTAGGGTTTATTTTAAACTGGGTTCATTAAGTACCCTAAAGGGGCAAGCCCCCATAGTTAATTACATCCTAAGGAATGAGATCCCTTAGGAATACTTTCGATTAAGGTAAATGATCATTGTCTCCAAAGATTTTAATAGGTAGGACTATCAATTGATTAGTTTATTTCAGAAGATCAAATGAGATTTATCAGAGAGAGAGAGAGAGAGAGAGAGAATTATTATCGAAGCCAAATGAAGATAAGTAAGAGATGCTCATGATGCTAGGAAACTTAGCGAGCAACTCAAACTATCCTATGATTGGGATTTACATTTTTGAAATTGAATTATTCATTTGAGTTGACTTTTATTAGAAATTTAGGACTTATGATTTCATAACACAAGATTAAGGAAATGCATAAGAGGTGAGGATTTATGCTTATGGTCGATAGAAGGGAGAAGAAATCTTAGAACCTAAATCTAGGGAGCTTCGACGAGGGCCAAAAGCACAACCTAAATCTAAGGCAAAAATGAGTATTTGGTTTGTGTCCACAAGAGAGGACAAATCACCCGATTGCTTGGACTAACAACCGCCTGGGGGTGTCGGCCAATTAACTTACTCCCTAAAGAGACTAGATCATGTAAGGGTATGCTTCAAATGACCTAGATCTAATGCAAAACATATTACATATTACATTTATTTTTGGACAATCATTTGACTTAGGCTAACAAGATTCATATGCCTAATGCATGAGAAATGAGATTATTGGCCAAAATTAGCGAGAAGGGAGGAGGTGTGTTTCCACCTCGGCTCTCAAAGGTCAAGCCAAGTTTCTCTGGCAAAAGTGAAAACCCTCCAATCAAGAGTGAAAATAATATACATTTGTGTATGATGTTATAAAAGAAATACTCATCCAGCTAAAGGGTTGCTAATTATTTTATCTTGATTTTTAGCCTAAGATTTAGGTGAGATTATGAGTTCTTTATTTTAATTTTGAATTGTTAAATTTTGTAGAAATTTTTTTTTCTTAAGAGCATAATCTACATCCAGGCCATACATCAAGCATGGAAGAAATTAAGAAAAAGATGTCATCTTAATGCATAAGCTAAACAAATCATCAATCAAGTTATAAAGCTAATGCAGAAGAATAAGAGGCCATTTATGGTCGGGCACCATAGCATAAACCCAAAAAATAAATTAGGTAGCTGAGCTCTACACTTATACAACCCAGATTATAAATGAATTAAATACAATTAAGCAGTGAACTCATTGTTATGGGGGGTCTTTAAGCTTCATTTCTTCATTCTTCTTTTCTTCTTTCTTCTTCTTTTCTTCTTTCTTCTTTGGTTTCTTCTTTTGGATGGTTGAAATGTGGTTGCTCCAAAGGCTTCACATGATACATAAGATGTAATCTTATGACCAATGTTTATCCTAATCCTCGAAATAATCATTCTAAAATCATAATTACAAAAATTACATGAAAAGAAAAAGTAAATCTAGCTAACACCTGTAAAATAGAGATTAGCTAAACAAATCACACAAATCCCAAGCATCTATATTGGAATTAGCACCTCACACATGGGTGACTAAGTCCACCTGACCTATTGGATTATGTTTAGGGGTATAAGCACCTGCACAACAAAAGTATTTATATTTTTATTTATTATAGCGACGCTTAAGCACAATCCCCTATAAAAAATAATGATTAGACTAAATCATCCTATCATTCATTCTATGTACATTCACCCTAACATCCAGATTAAAATATATATCACAAAATAAAAGCAAACATCAAACCATGCACCATCTTAATATAAAGCTAGAAGTGGTGACTTAGTCTAAAGTGTGTGCTTTTAAGATTTGTGTGGTATGCTTAGCTATGGATTTAAGTTAGAATTTTCTAAGTGTGAAGAATGTTAAACTTAGAGGAGAGTTTCATTTAAGTGGTTTAGTTATTTTGAGTTGATTTTATTTTATATTTTGATTGGATTCAAGTGAATCCTACAATTAATTACTAAATTATAAAGAGAGAGAAATAGAAGTGAACTTTTCTTTCCTTCCCTAACCTAAGTAATTTCTAAAATGGATTAATGTTTTAGTTTTGTTTAGTGAATATTGTATTATGTGTTTTAATTAATCATAATTTTAGATGAACTCTAAACAAACCTATCCAAAGAGAAAGACATTTTAAGATTAAATAAAGTGAGTTAAGATCACAAAACACACATCACTTCATTTCTTTTCCAACATATATAACATGCAAATGAATGAGTCCTAAACATATCTATACGTATAAATGGGAATGTTTAGCACACTTTATGATGCATGCTAAGTAGTTTACTTAAGAAAATTTGAATGTTTATGATGCATGATTTTTATTAAGTAGTAAAGGGGTTTCTTATCCAATTTTCACATGCACATATGAATGTATGAAAGGCATAAGTGAGTATGACACCATTCTTAACCAGGGGTGTAAGGTACAAGACTTACTTAGAGCTACTTAAAGCCTCGCAACCCCAGGGTTTACTAATATATCACTTTCTTTAAATACAAGCATATGTATAAAAGAAATGTATGGAAAAGAGAGAATGCAAAAGTTTGTGTTGGTTGCTTTATTTTTGTTTATGCAATTTATATGTACTGGTGTAAGTATCCTTCTTAAATAATAGCATAGGAATGAATATGAGATAGAATTAGGCAAGTGTTAGGTTCTTTTCAAATGAACTAAACACTTTACCAAATCCTATTCAAAACTGTACTAAAAGAGCGGAGAAGGAAAACTACACTAAGCACATCCTCATATTTTACTCAAACGCAAGCTTATAAGTAAGATTTAAGTAACACACTTTCAGTTTTGATAATTGATTCATATATTTTGAAAATAATTTAAATTTAATTATGATAATAGTCACTCATATTCTTACTATAGCCAAAATATACAATTTGACATAAAGGAAATATTTTCATTTTAAATTTGATTTTTGAAAAGCATGACTGTATGAAATCATATGGCACACATATTTAGCATGTTAGGAAAGAACTAAAATACTGAAAGCATGTAAACACATTCACTTTAATTAATTCTTAAAGATAATCTTACGAAATAAGAAAGCTCAAAGCAAATTAAAGTTTGTTTAATATGATTTCTTTTATTTGATTCTGAGTTTGATTTAATTTGGAAAATATGAGGTGAGTTTGCTGTTCCTAACCCATTCCCACATGTGTTTGATATTTTTGTTCAATTTTTAGGTGATTAGATTCATTTTATATTTTGATTAGGTTAAGGTATGAATTAAGAATGTTAATTATCCCTTACCTATACCACCTTAGCATAGTTAATCAAATAATTATGAGGCAATGATATGGCATAAAATCACACAAGGAATTTAAATCAGTAATGCACCTAGGAGGAAAAGGGCCTAATGTAATTTGACTCATGATTAATGATTAATTAAGCTAAGGGGTTTAACTTAAGTAATTTCAAAACACCCCTCACACATATGAGTTGAATTTTGATTTTCTTAATTATACTTAGGCTTTTGAACACCTAAGCGTCTACCCAAGAAGAATTAATTGAGTTATGGAGAGTTTTAGAATTTTTAGGAAATTAATTAAGGGGATAATTAGTGAATTAACCTTTAATTAAGGTAAGATTAAGAAATAAATGGGGTTTAAAGAATATCTTAAGGAGAGTATCCCAAAATTATTCCTTAAACCTCACATTCACTAAATCAAAACTTGATTGGCTCAATCAGAGGGTTAAATCACTAATTATATCCTTAATTAAGTCTAATTGCATTAAGGGAGTGATTAGGAATGAATTAGAAATTCTCCTAATTAAGCCACCAATAAATCCCATGAAAATTAGGAAGGCATAAGTCATCCATCTAATTACACCAAAGAAGTTTGAGATTAATCAATGGATTAATTAGAGAGTAATTAGCAAATTAACATTCCCAATAAAACCCAAATTCAGAGAAAATAACTTTTCAAAATCAATTAAAATCAATTTTAGAATATTCTAAATTCAATTATCTTTCTAATGCAATTATTTCATATTTTTTGATTTTTTTATGTCGAGATATGAATTTTAGAAGTTTACGCGATTAATTAGAATTAAATAAATCTCTAATTAAATTATTAATCCCTACTGGCACCATGCATGCGGCTGATGTGGCATGCGCTTTACACGCGTCCCCGCCTGATTGGCAATTTAAAATATCACATCATAGTGCTGCGTGGCGGTGGCGCTACACACTTTCTCCTCTGCCATCCAATTAAGGATCGGATGGCTGAGGTTAATTCTGTAGTTCAGAGGATTAAATATAAATATATTGCGTGTTTTAATCTCAGCCATCCATCAAAAATGCACGGATGGGCGACCAGAGATCTGTCCCTATTATTCCCTGTGGGAAAGGGTATCCGTCCATCTTCTAGGCCATGATCCGAGCTCGATTGAGCTCGGAGTGGGCTAGAATTTGGCCCACACCTTCATCATGCATCCTAAATCACATCTAACAGTCAAAATCCTATGCCATAAAAATTTCTTTCACAAAGCTCCACTCCACATTGAGTTTAAGCTCAAAAAATGGCTAACCTCGCTGGAGGTGATCACCGACGCTCGATTATCTTGGAGAAGCTTCATCTGGTTGAGATGAAGCTTTGCTGAAAGTTTGAGGGGTTGAGGTTGAGTAACTTCTCCTATGCACCAACTCCTCCTCCAAGTGAGCTCGATTTTGGTCAAGGTGACTCCTCATTTGCTTCAAGAACTTGAAAGAGAGCTTAGGTAAGCTCGATTGAGGTCCCTGAGAGAGTGTGCAAAGGGAATTGGCTTGATTTTAGGTGTGGAGTAAAATGGGATTTTGGTGGAGCTCCCCTGTTCTCACCTTGTGAAAAATCAAGAAATGGGAATTGGCAAATGCTTGAGAGCTTGGGATCATAAAATAACTCTATGGCTTCCCCAACACTGTCGACTTGAGGAATGTTGGAATAAGAGTGAATTAGGGGTAGTGTAGTATATCTCCCCCTTTGGAAATCAAACGGTCGAGCATGGGCTTGCCGTTTTGATCCAATCGTCATGATTCAGATGGTTTGATAGGCTGTTTTCAATTGCACATGGTTCGATTTTGGTCAGAGAAGAAGTGGAGAAGCTTGCCATGTGCTCAAATTGAGTGTAAGGAAGATTCCCATGTGGCTATTTCAAAGCATGTGCTTGGTTTGGCCATTGGGTTAGGTCAGGCTGACCCAAATCCATTGGGTTGGTTTCACCACTCTCCCAGTGTTCACTTGATCCACTAGGAGAGTGCCAAATGAGTATGAAGAGGATTTGACCAAATTCTAAGTGCAATTTGCCAAAATTTACCCTATGGCCTAGGGGTAAAATAGTCATTTGGATGATTTTTGAATTTGGGTATGTTTGGCATATTGAGAAAATATGTTTGGCCAAGTTTCATTGGATTTGGAATTCATTTGGTATGGTTTGGCTCATGTTGACCCATTTATGTCAAAATGGGTCAACTTGGGTCAAGTTGAGCAATTGGTCAAATTGGGTCAAACCAAGGGTTGGGTCAAGTTCATATGACCATTTGAAATATTTTGGTGGCTTTGGTTTGATTCAATTTAGTTTTGGTTTGAATTTGGTTCATATGACTTCATTTAGGTCAAATGGGTCAAGTTGACCAATTTGACCCATTTGACCTATTTGAGCTAGGTCATGGGTAGGTTTAGGTTTGGTTGGTCATGTGAAGTTGATTGGTATCTTTGTTTCCAATCAATTTTGGTTAAGTTTGAATTTGGCTCAATTTGACCCTTTAGGTCAAGTTGGGTTCATGGTCAATTGGGCTAGGTTTGGCTCAAATGTTGACTTGGTTGAGTTCAAATATTGGTCATGAATGAACTTAGATCAATGGTCTCAATGAATTTGGATTATGATGGATTTTGTCTATGTTGGGTTTTTATTTTGGATAAGTGTTGACTTGGTGAACTCTTAGGTTTGACTTGGTTTGACCCAATTTGATCGATTGATCATCTCATGATGATTGTTGATCATGATGAGAGACTTAGGTGAGTTTGATTCAATCCAATTTAATTAGGATTAGAATTTGGCTCATAAGGGTACTTTAGGTCACTTTGGGTCAAGTGAGCTTAAGTGGATCAAATAGCTTAGTCAAAGATTGATTTGAGTTTGATTGAATTTACATATGGACTTATGATTGAAATATAAATCCATTTGCAAGTGGTGTGAAGTCAAATCAGTTTTGATTCATTTGAAAATTTCAAGTTCAAAGGGTGAACATGAAATGGTTTTTGGCTTGATTTTTGAATTGAGTTTTGATTTGGTGATTGAAGTTTGTATTTATATTTGGATTAATGATTGAAGGATTGATTGAATCATGATGGCAAATCAAGAGTTTGGCTTGATTTGAAGTTGATTTGGCTAAGTTCAAGATTTTGATTTGAAAGGCTTAGGTTAGATTTTGATTGAATTTGAACTTGAATTTTGGATCTAGTTTGATTGATTTGAATTTATATTTCATTTATATATGTGAATATAAATGAGAATATAAATGGGTTATGAGAAAATTTCATGAATTTGGATTGAATTTAAAGATGATTTTGGCTAAGTCCTTAAGAGGGAAATTAAAGACTTAGGAAAGATTTGTGAATTGAACTTGAATTTTGAATTTAGTTTGATTGATTTGAATTTATATTTCATTTATATATGTGAATATAAATGAGAATATAAATGAGTTATGAAAAAATCTCATGAATTTGAATTGATTTGAAGATGATTTAGACTAAGTCCTTAAGAGAGGATTAAGGACTTAAGAAGGATTTTAGATTTGATTTGATTGATTTGAATTTATATTTCATTTATATATATATGAATATAAATGAGAATATAAATGAGTTATGAGAAAATTTCATGAATATGAATTTGGCTAAGTCCATGAATGGAAATCAAAGGACTTAGGTAAGATTTGAAATTTGGAATTTGAACTTGGAATTCAATCATGGATTTCAATCATATGACATTGATTTAGGTTTGATGTTGATTTGGAGTTTGACTTGAAGGAAGGAAGTAAGGAATGTGGTTCAAGCTATAGGGTAAGCAAATTTTCCTAACACCCCTAAGGCATGACCTATTCTTATGGCTAACTCTTCTAAATCTCTAGGACTAGATTGAGTGTTCACCTAATCACTAGATGTGTCTTAAGATTAATGATCTCTTAAAGTCTAAGAGAAGTCCTATGTCTAAGATGGAGGGGTTGATAACTTATTCTAAAAATGAGGTCAACACTTTCCCTAGGGGAACATGTTCAGGTTGGATTGAATTGATTCCACTAAGGAAATTGGAAAAATTTGCATTTCATTGAGGAGGAGCTGATTGATTTGATTTGTTTAGTTTGACTCCACTGGGTGAGGAAGGTTAATTTTGTTTTAGATTTTAAATTTTGAAATTTGAGATGGACACTATTAGTTTGCAATGGACCGCACTGAGTAGGGGTCATGTTGGCCTTGACCTATTTCAGATTTACCAATCCAAAGGGTAGTCTACCAACAACATAGTAGGATTATCTAACCAAAGGGGTTGCCTTTCGGTATGCAGCAGTTGTACTTAGGAAGAAAATATAGTAGCTTTATATCCTCCAAAGTAGTGATCAGTCGCTAGGGTGATCTATTGGCGAAGCAACGGATTGAACCCAACCTTAGGCTGACTACTGAGTGAATGCCACTGGGGGATTTAAATTAGCTCAAAGATGGATTCCACTGGTTTGCGATGGACTACACTGAGTAGGGGCCATGTCAGCCTTGGCCTAACTTCAGGTTTATTGATCCAGAGGGAGTAGTTTCTCGGGCGAGGGGAGAACTATCCAACCAAAGGGGTGCCTTTCAGTTTGCAGTGAGCAATTCAGGGAAGAAAGCATGTGGACTCACATCTTTTTGAATAAAAGACCACTGGGCGACACATTAGCAAGGTAACATGTCAACCCAACCTAGGGCTGCCCATTAGTTTCTGACAGTCATGCTAGAAAGAATGCATAGTAAGCTTACATCTTCAAAGCAAAATGACTGCCGGGGCAACCTATTTATGGCAAAACAGATTGAACTCGATCTAAGGGTGACTACAGAGAGAGTGCCTACCCAGGGACTTATCTCAACTCAAGTGTAGTCAGGCAATTCCAATAGGGAGTTCTGCTGAAACTGCTCTAAAGATAGGATGCCTACTTGAGAAAGGGGCTGCTGGGGGCTTGAATTCCTAATACACAAGTGAATAAATTTGTTTGTTTGTTTGTTTGTTTATCATGGACCCTGTTAGTTTGCGAGGGATCATACTGAGAATGAGCTTATATTTGCCTAGAGTATCTCATATTTACTGGTCTAAGAGAGAATCTGTGCATCCGCTGAACAAATTCTTCAACCACAGGGGTGGCTACTAGGAAAGGGGGACTATCCAATCCAATAACCCAGGTAGTGTCTAAATAGGGTCGCAAAGGATGTGATCAAAGTAGAGTGCCAGGGAGAGCCACCTTGATAGCATGTGAACTCAAGGAAAAGCGTGGGGACTCATCGCCAAGTAGTGTATCCACCGGGTCACTATGCATCAACATCAACCAAGTGCCACAGTTTGCGATGTCAGTTTAGGAAGAAAGCATTGGGGTCTCACATCCTCCTATAATGGGCGATTCGGATAATCGCCTTGACTCGGCAGCACTATCCGACCTAGGCTTACTAGTGAATGCCACTGGGAAACTTATTTTAACTTAAAAGTAGTCAAGAGGAAAGGAGCCACTAGGGGACTTACCCTAAACCTCAAATATACTCGACCTAGTCAGTGCATGATGACTAGTCCAAGAAGAAAGTGTGTAGGCTTGCATCTGCTTAACAAAGTCAACATGAGGTAGCTTACTGGCTGTGTAGTGAGGCCTACCAAACTAATAAGGTGCTCATCGATTTGTAATGGTCAAGTCAAGAAGAAAGCACGAGGACTCACTGTGGTGAAAATTTTTATATCTCTGCCTTTTTCTATCCCCTTTTAGAAAAGAGGATAAATGAAAATAGAAATATATAATGCCTTGTTGGGATACCACGTAAATTCGCAGATGTTCTTATAAGGGTGATCAAGCACAACATTGAGAAAATGTGTACCTTCTTGAGAGATAGAAGTCACCACCCTACAATGGATCTAATCACCTTAATAAGGACTCCTAAGGACTATGGGTCTTCAGAATGTACCAGAGATTCTTCCCTTACTTTACATGAAAAAGTAAAGTAGAGTTTATTTTAAATCGGGTTCGTTAAGTTCCCTATAGGGGCAAACCCCCATAGTTAATTATATCCTAAGGAATATAATTCTTAGGAATATTCTCAATTAAGGTAAATGATCATTGTCTCCAAAGATTTCGAAAGGTAGGACTATCAATCGATTGATTTATTTTTGAAAACTCAAGTGGAATCGATCTAGAGGAGGGAGTTCTTATCGAAGCCAAATGAAAATAAGTAGGGGATGCTTAAGATACTAGGAAGCCTAGTAAGCATCCCAAATTACCTTATGGTTGGACTTTACATCTTTGAAATTGAATTAATTTGTTTGGGTTGAATTTTTATTAGAAATGTAGGGCTTACAATTTCATAGTACAAGGTTATGAAAATGCCTAAGAGATGAGGATTTATGCTTATGACTCGCAAAGGGGAGAAGAAATCTCAGAACCTAAATCTAGGGAGCTTTGGCGAGGGACAAAAGCATGACCCAAATCTAAGAGAAAAATGAGTATTTGGTTTACCTCCACAAGAGAGGATAAACCACCTGACTTTTGGACTTACAATCATCTGGGGTGGCCACCAACTAACTCCTATAATTTTGAAATATGTTGCTAGCAAATCTTTGAGCCTCTTCTCCAACCTATCTATTTTTTTATCCTTCTACTTTATCTTCTAAAGGAGGTGTTAGGTCGAGTAGACTGTGTCTTCCTGCTCAGCCTCAACACCTTTCATAGTCTACTGCTATCTAAGGAGGGATCCCCTGGTGCCTACCATGTAAAATCCTACTGAGTCTCTCAATAAATTATCTTCATTGGGATCGAGGCTGATCTTCTCCTCATCAGACCAATCATATCCTAGGATTTATTTCTTCTCCATAAAATAATGGGCTACTATATCATCTAGATAATGATCTATCTGAACTGACACAAATGACTTTGGCTGGCCATTGGTGGGATCACTATCATGTACTGTGAGGCACCAGAGCTCCCCTGCTGCTGGAGAGTTAATCCTGTGAGGGCTATACTCGCTAGAAGAAATATGCTCCTGGTTGTCACTAAATCTACATGGGGTGACACTCCTAGGAGGATCCATCATCGTAGGTGCAACTGAGTTGTCACCTTCTCCCTCGATAATTGCTTCAACCATCTCTATGTCCTGCTGCGGTGGTGGTGGTGAAGGGACAACCATTATACTTTGAGGTTGCCATTCCCTCTTCACCACTACTGGGGCAGAAGGTCTAGCAGGAGAGCTCAAACTTACCACAGTAGGTGGTATAGATAGGATGGGATCTCTTGACCGTAGCCAAATCACCAACGGGGTCCTCTTCTCCCCAAATGCTACCTTCATGGCCTTTGGTGGAATTGGAGATGCTGGAACATGGGTCAGAGATAGTGGACGGGGGGTAGAGCGGTGTGGTGGAGGCACCACTTACTCTCTCGGGATAGGAATTGCTCTCCTATGATGTGTAGTCCCCGTGAGCAGAATGCTGTCGGTATGATCGACATGGGTAGCACGTCGATTAGGAAAATCAATGAGTGTAGAGGCCCCTGACTGCCGACTGGACCTATGCCTCTCCCGGTTAGTGATATGAACTGAGGTATGATCCTCCTTGTCCCTCTCTTGTCTAATATGCATCCCCACTCTGCATAGAATAATGAATCTCAAATCAAACTGAGCCTCAGAATCAGATCATATGTAGGCCCTTCCTACTCGGCATAGAATAGATCGGAGGCTAGAATATGACCTCCTCCTCTCATTGACTGGTGGCTGGAACTGAACCGCTAGTGGAGGTGAAGCATAAATCCTCCTGACATCCTCTCTATTAGACCCAGAGAGAGGATGGAACTGGTTTGATGTAACCAGTGGGGAAACCAATGTGGGCAACTCCTCAGCAATAGAATACATGTCTGCCTCCATCTTCCTAGAAATGTGGGTGTGGTACCACTTTATCATGCGGTTATTGTTTCTCTTTTTGGTCCAGGTAGGGAGAGCAGAGTAAGAGCTAAGACCCAACCTCAAAAGTAGGGGAGACAATCCTTGGGATTAGGGGAGCCTTCCCCTTTGAGGGTGCTAGTGAGTGGGTGTTAGCCCTAACTTGGAATCTCCACAACCTTCCTCTTCATCAAGGGAATCTCAGAATTTGATGGCATGTCAACCTGAATGGCCGGCTCCTGCGACCACTATGCTCCTACTAACAGTCATGAAGGAGGTCTCGTCACATGTAATTCAGACCCCCTCAAAACCTCATCCAAAGTGGATGAGGTGGGCATAATCAGAGCGGGGAAGGCTGGCCTGATCTAGGGCCAGATCCATCCCATGGGAAAAAGTGAACACATACTTGGGTGTTGCCCGAATCAAAGTATTGGTGACTAAAAAGTTGATCGAAATATCAAAAACAAATTGAATCATATTTTCTTGCATTATTGATTTTGATTTTGAATTTAGAGTTTGAACCCATACTCAACATCTTGAAAGTGTTAAGTCGGGCTCAAATGATTTAGAATAGATTTTGAGATTTGATTGGAAAGAGGAATTTTTGGATGTAGAATCCACTTACAACAAATTTGAATATGTTGAAATTGAGTTCAAATATTTTTGAAGAGATACTTCCATAGGTTCATATTTGAATTTCAATTTTGATCTTTAGGACCCTTTATTTAACAAATTTGGGTATGTTAAAGTAAAGGGTCAATTGATTTTGATTTGAGATTTTTGAAATCTACTCACTTAACAAATTTGGATATGCTAAGTGGGGTTTTTTGAAAATTTTTTTTTTTCTTTGTTTGCTTTATTTTGTGAATTATTTGTGATTTTGAAAATGGAATTCTCATTTAGCAAATTTTGGTATTGTAAATGAGGAATCCAAGTGTATTTTGTTTTCTTTTTTGGAATTTTTTGAAAATAGGACTCTTAGCAAATTTGAGTATACTAAGAAAATCCTAATGTGTTTCTTTTGTTTTTAGTAATTTTGATTTTGAAAAATAGGATCCTTAGCAAATTTGGGCATGCTAAGGAAATCCCAATGTGTTTCTTTTTTGTTTTAGATTTGATTTTGAAAATAGGATGCTTAGCAAATTTGGGTATGCTAAGAAAATCTTAATGTGTTTCTTTTGTTTTGGATTTTGTTTTAAAAATGGAGACTTTACTTTAGCAAATATGGTATGCTAAATAATGAAGTTCCAAAAGTGTTTCTTTTTGTTTTGGATTTTGTTTTGAAAAATGGAGAGTTCACTTTAGTAAATATGGTATGCTAAAAATGAAGTTCCAATATGTTTCTTTAATTTTGTGAAATGGAGATTTCACTTAGCAAATTTGAGTATGCTAAATAAAATTTCAAAAATGTGTTTCAAATTTTTATGTTTTTGATTTTGTTTTGAAAATAGAGACTTCACTTTAGCAAATATGTTATGCTAAAGAATGAAATTCCAAAAGTGTTTCTTTTTATTTTGAAAAAAATGGAGACTTCACTTTAGCCAATGTGGTATGCTAGAATGAAGTTCCAATATGTTTTTTTTTTTTAATTTTGTGAAATAGAGATTTCACTTAGCAAATTTGAGTATGCTAAATGAAATTCCAAAAATGTGTTTCAAATTTTTATGTCTTGATTTTGTTTTGAAAATGGAGACTTCACTTTAGTAAATGTGGTATGCAAAAATGAAGTTCCAAAAGTGTTTTGAAATTTTGTGTTTTTGTTGATTTTGAAAAGAGATTTTCACTTAACAAATTTGGGTATGTAAAATAAAAATTTATTATGTATTCATTTTTTGAAGATATATTTTCATGTGTGATTATTACTTTTTGAAAGAGGAAATTCCAACCTAATCATATATGAAATATGTTAGGTGGTATTTCAAAATAATGTCATTTTATTTGGAAATGAAATCTTCATTCAATAAATTTGGGTATATTGAATGGAGATGTTCATATGTCCTTTTTGAAAGTTTATTCTTGATTTTGGTTGGAAAAGAAAACTCCATTCAATAAGTATGGGTATATTGGATGGGAAGGTTTCATATGTGCTTTTTGAAAATTTGAAAATTCCAACTTAACACATGTGTAATGTGTTGAGTGGAATTTCAAAGTTGTGATTTTGGCTTGAAGATGTAACATCCATCCAACACATTTGAATACATTGAATGGAAAAACCCATCTTCAAATTTTGTACTTTTTGAAAGTTTAGGATTATTGGAATTTTATTATTATATATATTTTTGAAAATGAAGTCTTCATCAATATGAATTGAGTGAAGAAGTTTAATTTTACTTTTGAAAGTTATGATTGTTGGTTTTATTTTTGAAATGTTTCTACATGTAACAATTATAAAAAAAATTGTTAGATGTAGTGTAAATATTTTATTAGGTGTATTTTGAAAAAGTGCTTTTGAAAAGTGAGACTTTTATAGAGGATTTATTTTGCTTTTATTTTTAGAATGAACCTTTCCTTACCATAAAAATGGTAAGGAGGAAGTCTTTAATCATTTTATTTTTATTCAATTTTTATTTTCGCCCATTGGGGAACCCAACGGGGGTTTTAAGACCAATGCAGGGTGAGGTCCTAAAACCTAAAGATGTTGGCTAGCTTAACTTATGGATAAAATAAGCTAAGTGCCAATAGAAAGAAAGATAGTCTTGGATTCATACAAAAGTACAAACCCACTATTGATACTTAGAGTCAAACATGGAGAGAGAAACTATCCCCACCGGAATCGCTAGAAAAATCTATGGTGAAAATTTTTATATCTCTCCTTCATCTATCCCCTTTCGGAAAAGAGGATAAATGAAAACAGAAATATAAAATGCCTTGTTGAGATGCCATGCAGATCCACATATATTCTTATTAGGGTGATCGGGTATGACATTGAGAAAATGTGTACTATCTTGAAGGATAGAAGTCACCACCCTACAATGGACCTAATCACCTTAATAAGGACCACTAAGGACTATGGGTCTTTGGAATGTACCAGAGATTCTTCCCCTACTTTACATGGAAAAGTAAAGTAGGATTTATTTTAAATCGAGATCATTAAGTTTCCTACAAGGGCAAGCCCCTATAGTTAATTACATCCTAAGAACATGATTCCTTAGGAATACTCTCGATTAAGGTAAATGATTATTGTCTCTAAATATTTTGAAAGGTAGGACTATCAATCGATTGATTTATTTTTGGAAAGTCAAGTGGGATCGATCAAGAGGAGGGAGTTCTTATTGAAGCCAAATTAGAACAAGTAGGGGATGCTTAAGATACTAGGAAACCTAATAAACATCCCAAACTACCCTATGGTTGGGCTTTACATCTTTGAAATTGAATCAATCTATTTGGGTTGAATTTTATTAGAAATGTAGGGCTTATAATTCCATAGTACAAGGTTATGAAAATACCTAAAAGGTGAGGATTTATGCTTATGGCCCGTAAAGGGGAGAAGCAACCTCAGAACCTAAATCTAGGGAGCTTTGGTGAGGGCCAAGAGCATGACCTAAATCTAAGAAAAAATAAGTATTTAGTTTACCTCCACAAGAGAGGATAAATCACCTGACTGTTGGAGTTACAATCACCTGGTGGTGGTTGCCAACTAAATTTTATAAAGTCATATGTTTATGTAAGATAGCAAGGTTGTTATTTATTTAGAAAGAGACTAAGTCCTTAAACATACTCCCTAAGAGACTAGTTCTTGTAAGGGCATGCTTTAATGACTTAAATCTAATGCAAAATTTTCATATATTTTAATTTTATTTTGGATAATCAATTTGACACAGGCTTTAGGATTCATATGCCTAATGCATGAGAAATTAGATTATGGGCCAAAATTAGCAAGATGAGGAAGTGTGTTTCCACCATGGCTCTCATAGGTCAAGCGAAGTTATCTAGCAAAGGCGAAAGCACTCCAATAAAGACTGAAATAATATGCTTTTTATGCATGATATTAGAAAAGAAAGTACACATCCAGCTAAGGGGTTGCTAATTCTTTTATCTTGATTTTAACTTAAGCTTTAGATGAGGTTATGAGTTATTTATTTTTGGTTTTGAGTTGATTAATTTGATAGAAGATTTATTTTCTCCTAAGAGCCTAATCATCATCCAGACCATACATCAAAGCAAGAAAGAAACTAGAAAAAGATGTCATCTTAATGCGCAAGTTAAACAAACATCAATCAATTTATAAAACTAACACAAATGAATAAAAGGCCATTTGTGGTCGGGCTCCACTACACAAACCTAAAAACAAATTGGGTAGCCGAGCTCTACCCTTATACAACCCGAATTACAATTGAATAAATTACAATAAAGCAAAGAATTCATATTATGGGGTCTTCATTCTTCACTTCTTCTTTCTTCTTTTGGTTCCTTCTTTTGGATGGTTGGAATATGGTTGCTCCAAAGGCATCACATGGTACATAAGATGTAATATTATAACCAATGCTCATCCTAATCCCCCATAATAATCATTCCAAAATTCTAATTGCATAATTATATGAAAAAGGGAAAAATAAATCTAACTAAAACTTACAAAATAGAGATTAGCTAAACAAACCACACATTCCCAAGCATTTATATATACAAATTGGACTTAACACCATACACATGAGTAACCAAGTCCACCTTGCCTATTGGATTATGCTTAGGGGTATAAGCACCTGCATAGCAAAAGTAATTTAATATTTTTATTACAGTGCCCCTTTAGCATAATTCCCTGTAGAAGATAATGATTAGACTAAATCATCCTGCCATTCATTCTACACATATACACCCCAACATCAAGACTAAAATAAAATATCACAAAATAAAAGCAAACATCAAAATATGCATTGTCCTAATCTAAATCTAGAAATTATGATTTAGTATAATGTCTTCATTTTATATTTCATTCTAAAAATGAGGTCAACTAAATATAAAATTTCACCATATATCTTCATTTTATTACGTATAGAGCCAAGATAGCTCGCCAGAAAAATCTGTGGTAAAATTTTATATTTCTAAAGAATAAATATACATCCATCTTCGCTCTATACGGAATAAAATGAATATCAAAAAATACTTCTTCTTTTTATACATTTTTGACACCACATAGATCCGTAAATATTCTTATTGAGGGTGATCGGGTACGACATTGAAGAGAGTTGTATTATCTTGAAAGATAGAAGTCACAACCATATAATGGACCTAATTACCTCAATAAGGACTCCTAAGGACAATGGGTCTGCATGTGTACGAAAGATTCTTCCCCTACTTTACATGAAAAAAAATAAAGTAAGGTTTATTTTAAATTGAGTTCGTTAAGCTCCTTATAGGGGCAAGCCCCCATAGTTAATTACATCCTAAGGAATGAGATCCGTCAGGAGTACTCTTGATTAAGATAAATGATCATTGTCTCCAAAGATTTCAATAGGTAGGACTATCTATCGATTAGTTTATTTCAAAAGATCAAATGGGATTGATCAAAGAAAGAGAGTTATTATCAAAGCCAATTGAAGATAAGTAGGAGATGCTCACGATGCTAGGAATGTGTAGGTTTAGGTTTGAATTTGGTTCATTTGACTTCATTTAGGTCAAATGGGTCAAGTTGACCAATTTGACCCATTTAACCTATTTGAGCTAGGTCATGGATAGGTTTAGGTTTGGATGGTCATATGAAGTAGATTTGTATCTTTGTTTCCAATCAATTTTAGTTAAGTTTCAATTTGGCTCAATTTGATCCTTTAGGTCAAGTTAGGTTCATGGTCAATTGGGCTAGGTTAGGCTCAAATGTTGACTTGGTCAAGTTCAAACATTGGTCATGAATGACGACACTAAAAGAAGGAACCAAAGAAGAAAGAAGAAAAGAATAATGAAGAAATGAAGCTTGAAGACCCCCATAACTATGAGTTCCTTGCTTAATTGTACTTAATTCATTTGTAATCCGGGTTGTATAAGGGTAGAGCTTGGCTACCCAATTTATTTTTTGGGTTTGTGTGGTGGTGCCCGACCACAAATGGCCTCTTATTCTTTTGTGTTAACTTTATAAATTGATTGATGATTTATTTAGCTTATGCATTAAGATGACATCTTTTTCCTAGTTTTTCCTTGCTTGATGTATGGTCTGGATGTGGATTAGGCTCTTAGAAAAAAATAAATCTTCTACCAAATTTAATAATTCAAAATTAAAATAAAGAACTCATAACCTCACCTAAATCTTAGGCTAAAAATTAATATAAATGAATTAGCAATCCCTTAGCTGGATGAACATTTCTTTTATAATATAATGCACAAATGCATATTATTTTCACTCTTGATTGGAGGGCTTTCACCTTTGCCAGAGAAACTTGGCTTGACCTTTTAGAGCCATGGTGGAAACACACCTCCTCCCTTCTCATTGATTTTGGCCAATAATCTCATTTCTCATGCATTAGGCATATGAATCCTATTAGCCTGAGTTCAAATGATTATCCAAAAAGAAAATAAACTGTAATATGAATTGCATTAGATTTAGGTCATTTGAAGCATACCCTTACATGATCTAGTCTCTTTAGGGAGTGAGTTTACAGACTTAGTCTCTTTCTAAATAAATAACATCCAAGCTATCTTGCATAAAACATATGACTTGCTTACATGAATTTAAAACCATAGGAGGAGTTAGTTGGCAGCCACCCCCAAGCAGTTATAAGTCCAAGCAGTCGGGTGGTTTGTCCTCTATTGTGGAGGAAAACCAAATACCATTTTTGCCTTAGATTTAGGTTGTGCTTTTGGTCCTTGTCAAAGCACCCTAGATTTAAGTTCTGAGGTTGCTTCTCCCTTGCATGGGTCATAAGCATAAATCCTCACCCCTTAAGCATTTCCTTAATCTTGTGTTATGGAATCATAAGTCCTAAATTTCTAATAAAAAGTCAACTCAAATGAATAATTTAATTTCAAAAATGTGAAACCTAATCATATGATAGTTTGAGATGCTCGCTAGGTTTCCTAGCATCATGAGCATCTTCTACTTATCTTCATTTGGCTTAGATAATAACTCTCTCTCTTTGATCAATCCCATTTGATCTTCTGAAATAAACTGATCAATTAATAGTCCTACTTATTAAAATCTTAAACTTAAACAAATCATAATTTTTTCATGTGAAGTAGGGGAAGAATCTTTGGTACACATGTAGACTCATTGTCCTTAGGAGTCCTTGTTGAGGTGATTAGGTCCATTATAGGGTGGTGACTTCTATCTTTTGAGATAATACACCTCTCCTCAATGTCATACCTGATCACCCTCAATAAGAACATTTGCAGATTTATGTGGTGTTAAAAATGCATAAAAAGAAGAAGTATATTTTAATCTTCATTTTATTTTGTATAGAGCGAAGATAGAAGTATATTTATTCTTTAGAAATATAAAATTTCACCACAGATTTTTCTAGCGACTCCGCTGGGGAAGGTTTCTCTCTCCATCATTGGTAAATGATCATTGTCTCTAACCATTGATAGTGGATTTGTACTTTGGTTTGAATCTAAGACTACCTTTCGTTCCGTTGGCACTCAGCTTATTTCATTCTTAAGTTAAGTTAGCCGACATCTTTAGGTTTTAGGACCTCACCTCGTGTTGGTCTTAAAATCCCCGTTGGATTCTCCAATGGGTAAAAATTAAAAGAAAATATTTAAAGACTTCCTCCTTATCATTTCAATGATAAGGAAAGGTTCACTCTAAAATAATAAAGATAAAAAAAATTTTATCAAAAAAAAATCATGCTTTCCAAAAAGCACTCTTTTAAAAATGCACTTAATAAAATATTTTGCACAAAATTTTTCTAAATTATCTTCATCTAATAATCTTAATGATTGTTATATGTGAAGATCATATTTATAAAAAAATAAAATTCCAACAATCATATTTTCAAAAGCATAAAATTTGAAGATATGCCTTTTCATTTAATACACCTAAATGTATTAAATGGATATTACCTCTTCAAAAAAATTCAAAAATAAAATTTTCAAAAAGCACACATGAACCCTTCCATTCAATATACCCACACCTATTGAATGGAAGTTTCATTTTCAAACAAAATTTAATTTTTCAAAAGCACATATGAATGTCTCCATTCAATATATCCAAATTTATTGAATGAAGACTTCATTCCCAAATAAAAATAACATCATTTGGAAATCCTGCTTAAACATGTTCCATACATGATTAAGTTGGAATTCCCCCTTTCAAAAAATAATAATCACACACAAAGCAAAATTTCCACATTACAAAAATAGGATTGACTTGCATTCCTACATACTCAAATTTGCTAGATGGAAATCTTTTTTTTTTTTGAAAAACAAAACTTAACAATCATATTTTTCAAAATTCAAACACATTTGGAACTTAATTTAGCACATTCAAATTTGCTAAGTGAAGTCTCCAAATTTGAATTTTTTTTAAAAATACGTTTGAAACTTCATTCTATCATATCCTATTTGCTAAAATGAAGTCTCTCCTTTTCCAAAAATAAAATTTGAAACACAGTTTTGGAAATTTCATTTAGCATACTCAAATTTGATAAGTAAAATATCCACCCCAAAAAAAATTTTCAAAACACATTTGGAACTTCATTCTAGCATACCCCATTTGCTAAAGTGAAGTCTCCCTTTTCAAAATCCAAAATAAAAATTTGAAACACCTTTGGAATTCCAAGGAGGATCTCATCAGCTCATTGATTGTAAAGGGGAACACCCGATGCTTCCAATTAATGGGCTCTATCTAAAGAAATATTATACAAAAAATAAATAATGTTTGAAAATAATTCTATCAATCTACAAAAAATCTGATTCCATTTCATCAAAATCTTCTGTTCTTTGTAAGCGTTGTTTGCTTATCTTGTGAATCTGTCATGAAGTATTTAGGATAGATGTAAGAGTCCCCCAGTGGCATTCTATCACTCTTTTACAACACAAACATAATCACCTAGGGCTATTAGAATAGGTGTAAGAGAACCTGAGTGGCATCCTATTTAGATTAGCACAACTAAGTTAGGTGTAATAGAACCCAAGTGGCATCCTTTCTTAGTGGGAATTCCGGTTGCCATCCGTGGCACCATTTCGTCAAAATCTCCTAGCATGTTTAAGGAAAGTGTAAGAGTCCCCTAGAGGCATCCTATTTCTTTTAACACAAGCACAACAACAAACCCAAATATTTTATCTTGAGCTATTTGATGTGGGAGCAAGCCACCTATGGCACTCACTCATTAGTTGTTCTAGGTCGGGTCTAATATGTCACCCTAGTGTTCACTTGTTTGGAAGATGTGAGTCCCCATGCTTTCTTCTTAAATTGACCATTACAAAACAATGAGTGCCTTGTTAGTATAGTAGGCTTCACTTCCCAGCCAATAAACTATCTCATGTTGATTTTGTTTAAGATGATGTGGGTCCTTGAGCTTTCTTCTTGAACTAATCATCATGATCTAACTAGGTCAAGTATATTTGAGGTATAGGGTAAGTCCCCCAGAGGCTCTTTTCCTCTTGACTATGTTTTAATTGATATAAGTTCCCCAGTGGCATTCACTTAGTAGTTGCTCTAGGTCAGATGACACTTGTCGAGCTGAAGATAGACTATCCCAACAATCAGTTTTGCTATAGGAGGATGTGAGTCCTTGAGCTATCTTCCTAGGCTGATTGTTACAAACTGACAAGCACTTTATGTTGGTTAATGTTCACTATGCTGATAGTGACTCACCTGGTGGATACACCACTCTTGGTAGATGTGAGTCCCCACGCTTTCTCCTTGAGTTGGCCACCAAATACCTATTTGATATGTGATTAGCCATGTCATCTTCTCCAGGGATTTGGATTAAGCCCTTACTGGCCCCATCCCCTACAAGCACTCTATTGGACCATGTCCTTTGCGATGCCATTTAGACATTATCCGAGTTACTTTTGGATTGGACAATTTCCGTTTCCAAGTAGCCACCCCTGTGGTTGGAGCATTTATTCAGCGGATGCGCAGGTTCTCCCTTGGTTCAGTAAATCTGAGATATGTCTAGAATAATATAAGCTCCTTCTCAGTTTGATCCCTCACAAAGTAATACGGTCCACGATAAACAAACTAAACCAAACAAATAAAATTAATTTACTTATGGATTAAGAATTCAAGCTCTTGAAAGGCCCCTTTTTCCAAGCAGGCATCCTATCTTTAGGGCAGTGTCAGCAGAACTCCTTATAGGAATTTCTTGACTACTTGAGTTGAGATAAGTCCCTGGGTTGGCACTCACTCTGTAGTCACCTTTAGGTTGGGTTCAATCTATTTTGATTAAAAGCTAGTTAGCCCGATAATCATTCCACTTTGGAAGATGTAAGACTATGATGTATGAAGATTGTTGAACCGACCGGATTTAGTCTTTGGTTTGTTGCCCAAAGAAACCAATCACCCTAGTGGTCTTTTATAGTGGAAGATGTGAGTCCCTGAGCTTTCTTCCTTTCAATTGATCATTTAAAATCGAAAGGCACTGCTTTGGTTGGATAGTTCTCCCATTGGCCGGGAACCTACTCCCTTTGGTTCAGTAAATTTGAGATAGGACTAGGCTCATATGAGCTCCTTCTCAGTATAATCCATCGCAAACCAATAGAATCTATCAAAAAATCTAAAAATGAAATTAATCTTGACTATCCTTGAGTTGATCTAAGTCCCTTAGTGGCATTCACTCAATAGTTAGCTCTATGTTGGTTTTAATTTATTACTTTGCTAATATATTATCCCAGCAACTAGTCCCTACTTTGGAGGATGTAAGCCTACTATGCTTTCTTCCTAGTATAGCTGCTGCATACCAAAAGGCATCCCTTTGGTTGGCTAGTCATACTACGTGTTTAGCAAACTACCCCTTTGTATTGGTAAATTTGAGTTAGGTCTAGTCCTCCGTGGCTCCTACTCAGTGCAGTCCATTGCAAATCAACTGGGTTCATCTCAAAATCCAAATCTAAAAATTGAAACAAATTCAACCCTCTTCCCTAGTGGAATTTCTTCATAGCGAGATTCAAATCAAATTAAACCCCTCATCCCTTTGTGGATGACTTGAACCTGCTTCCCTAGTGGAAAATTCACATACTCTATCCCTAGTGGATTCTTCCTTCCCTCTCTTATGTCCTTGACATAAGTAGAGCCACATTGCATCAAGTTCTGGATTCCTTCTACACCCTGGGAGTAGATTGTCTCTGTTAGTGCTTGTGATCATTCGATGTTGTTTATCATTGTGGTCAACACCAATACACGCGGTGTTCCTTATCAACACCAATTTGTTGCAATCAACATTTTGTGGAGACTTAGTCTAAAGTGTGTGCTTTTAGGGTTTGTGTGGTATGCTTAGCTATGGCTTTAAGTTAGAATCTTCTAAGTGTGAAGAATGTTCAACTTAGAAGAGGGTTTCATTTTAGTGATTTAGTTATTTTGAGTTGACTTTATTTTATGTTTTGATTGGATTCAAGTGAATCATATAATTAATTACTAAATTGTAAAAAGAGGGAAAGAGAAGAGAACTTCTCTTTCCTTCCCTAATCTAAGTAATTTCTAAAGTGGATTCATATTTTAGTTTTATTTAGTGAATGTTTTATTATGTTTTTAAATTAATCCTAAGTTTTGATGAACTCTAAACAAACCTATCCAAAGAGAAAGATATTTTAAGATTAAATAAAGTGAGTTAATATCACAAAACACACATCACTTCATTTCTTTCCCAACATGTATAACATGCATATGAATGAGTCCTAAACTTATCTATACATATAAATGAGAATGTTTAACACACTTTATGATGCATGCTAAGTAGTTTACTTAAGAAAATTTAAATGTTTATGATGCATAATTTTCATTAAGTAGCAAAGGGATTTCTTATCTAATTTTCACATGCATATATGAATGTATGAAAAGCATAAGTGAGTACGACGCCATTGTTAATCAGGGGTGTAAGGTACAAGACCTACTTAGGGCTACTTAAAGCCTCACAATCTCGGGATTATCGAGACTAATATACCACTTTTTAAAATGCAAATATATGTACAAAAGAAATAAATGGAAAAGAAAGAATGCAAAAGTTTGTGTTGGTTGATTTATTTTTATTTATGCAATTTATATGTATTGGTGTAAGTATCCTTCTTAAATAATAGCATATGAATGAATAGGAGATGGAATTAGGCAAGTGTTAGGTTCTTTTGAAATGAACTAAACACTTTATGAAATTCTATTCAAAACTATACTAAAAGAGGGGAGAAGGAAAACCACACTAAGCACATCCTTATATTTTACTCACATGCAAGCTTATAAGTAAGATATAAATAACCCACTTTAATTTTGATAATTGATTCATATATTTTGAAAATAATTTGGATTTGATAGTGATAATAGCCACTCATATTCTTACTTTAGTCAAAACATGCAATTTGATATAAAAAATATTTTCATTTTAAATTTGATTTTTGAAAAGCATTGTGGAGAAAAATTTCTATAAGGGAGTTGCCTTTCAAATCTGTGGGGAGAAAAGAAAGAGTAACCCTTACAAAAATACATCTTGGTAAGATGTCACATAGATCCACTGATGTACTTATTTAGGTGATCAGATATGTCATCAAAAGTATAGTGTACTATCTCGAAAGACAAAAGTCACTATCCTTTAATGAAACCAACCACCTCAATAAGGACTCATACGGACGATGGGTCTACATATGTACTAAAGATTCTTCCATTACTATACATGGAAAAGTAAAGCAGGGTTTATTTTAAATCGGGTTCGTTAAGTTCCCTATAGGGACAAGCCCCCATAATTAATTACATCTTAAGGGATGGGATCCCTTGGAAAACTCTCGATTAAGGTAAATGATCGTTATCTTTGAAGATTTCAAGAAGGACTATCAAATGATTAGTTTGTATTTTGAAGATCAAATGGGATTGATCAAAAGAGGGAGTTATTATCGAAGCCAAAATGGGAAATAAGTAGGAGATGTCCACGATGCTAGGTAACTTAGCGAGCATCTTAAACTATCATATAGTTGGGCTTTACATTTTAGAAATTGATTTAGTTTGTTTGAGTTGCATTTTTTATTAGAATTTTAAGACTTAAGATTCCTTAACATAAGATTAAGAAAATGAGTAAGAGGTGAGGAATTATGCTTATGGCCCACAAAGGGAAAAGTAACCTCAGAACCTAAATCTAGGGAGCTTCGACGAGGGCCGGAAGCACAACCTAAATCTAAGGCGAAAATGAGAAATTGGTTTGCCTCCATAAGAGAGAGTAAACCAGCTGACAACTTGGACTTACAACTGCCTGGGGGTGGCCGCCAACTAACTCCTTCTATGATTTTAAATATATATAAGCAAGTCTTTATGCTTATGCAAGATAGCTAGGCTATTTTTATTTAGAAAGAGACTAAGTCCTTAAACTCACTCCCTAAAGAGACTAGATCATGTAAAGGGACATGCTTCAAATGACCTAAATCTAATGCAATTCAAATTTTATTTTATTTTATTTTTGGACAATCATTTTGACTTAGGATAATAGGATTTTTATGACTAATGCATGAGAAATCAGATTATTGGCCAAAATCAGCGAGAAGGTAGGAGGTGAGTTTCCACCACGGCCCTCAAAGGTCAAGCTGGATTCTCTAGCAAAGGTGAAAGCCCTCCAATTAAGAGTGAAATAAGATGCATTTGTGCCTGATATTATAAAGAAGTGCTCATCCAGCTAAGGGGTTTCTAATTCTTTTATCTTGATTTTAATCCTAAGCTTTGGGTGAGGTTATGAGTTATTTAATTTTAATTTGAATTATTAAGTTGGTTAAAAGATTTATTTTTCCCTAAAGAGCCTAATCCACATCTAGGCCATACATAAAGCAAGGAAGAAACTAGAAAAATCATGCCACTTAATGAAAAAGCTAAATAAAATTATCAAACAATTTATAAAGCTAATCGCAAAAAGAATAAATGGTCGTTCGTGGTCGAGCACCACCAGACAAACCCAAAAATCTCAAATATGGGTAGTCGAGCTCTACCTTTATACAATCTGGATTACAAATGAATTAAATTACAATTTAAGCAAATGAATTCATTGTTATGAGGGTCTTCAAGCTTTATTCTTCTTTCTTTATTCTTCTTTCTTTTTATTCTTTTCTTCTTTTGGTTCTTCCTTTGGATGGTTGGATAGTAGATGCTCCAAGGCTTCACATGGTGCATAAGATAGGATCTTATGACCAATGTTCATCTTAACCCCCATAAGAAATCATTCCAATATCCTAATTATACAAATTTTTACATGAAAAGGAAATGTATAAATTTAATTAACATCTGCAAAAAAATAACGTTAGTTAAATCACACCACACAAATCTCAAGCATGTATATTGGACTTATCACCCCACACATGGGTTACTAAGTTCACCTAGCCTATGGATTATACTTAGGGGTATAAGCACCTGCAAGCAAGAAGCATTTATATTTTTATTTTTGATAGCACCCCATAAGCTCAACCCCCTGCAGAAAAGAATAATTAGACTAAGCACGTCCTACCATTCATTCTACGAGCATACACCATAACATTCAGTCTAATATATTCATCAGAAAACAAAACATAACATCAAACTATGCACCGACCTTACTTAAAGCTAGAAGTAATGACAGACTAATGTGTGTGTTTTGAAAGTTTGTGTGGTATGCTTAGCTTAGGACTTTAGGTTTAAATTTTCTAAGTATGAAGGACACATTCAACTTAGAGGAGGGTTTCATTTAAGTTGTTTAAGTGTTTTGGATTATTTTTATTTCATGTTTTAATTTGATTTGAGTGAAACCTATAATTAATTACTAGTTATAAAAAGAGGGAAAGAGAAGAGAACTTCTCTTTCCTTCTCAAATCCTTAAGTAATTTCTAAGGTAAGTTCACATTTTAATTCATTTAGGTGAATGTTTTGATTACATATTTTAATTAATCCTAAGTTTAGATAAACCCTAAACAAACCTATTCAAAAAGAAAGGCATTTTAAGATTAAATAAAATGAATCAAAATTCACATAACACACATTACTTCATTTCATTCCCAACATATATAACATGCATATGGATGGACCCTAAGCATATCTATACATACAAATGAGAATAATTAACACACTTTATGATGCATGCTAAGTAATCCATTTTAGAAAATTTATAAGTTAAATATGCATGATTTTTCTTAAGTAGAAAAGGTTTTTCTTATCCAAAATTTCAGATACATATATGAAAGTAAAAAAGGAATAAGTGAGTACAACGTCATTATTAATCAGAGGTGTAAGGTATAAGACCTACCTAGGACTATTTAAAGCCTAGCAACCTTGGAGTTGTCCAGACTAATATACCACTTTCCTTAAGTACAAACATGTATATAAAAGAAATGAAATGGGGAAGGAATATGCAAAAGTTGCTTAATGGAATTGTTTTGTTTATGCAATTTAGCAAGTGTAGGCAACCCTTATTAGGTGAGAGCATAGGGATGAATAGGGTTTGGAATTAAGTAAGTGTTGGGTTCTTTTAAAATGAACCCTACATCTTACTAACTCTTATTCACAACTATGCTAACAAAAGAAAGAAAGAGAGCCTATGCTAAACATGCTTTTATAATCCATCACATGCAAGCTCATAATTAAGATATGAATAGCACACTTTCAGATTTAATATTTCATTTATGAGTTTTGAAAATATTTTTGATTTAGTAGTGATAATAGCCACTCATATTTTACTTTAGCCAGCACATGCACATTTGACATAAAGTAAATAATTTTCATTTTTTTTATTTTGAAACATGAAATTATGAATGCATGAATCACATGACATACAATTTAACATGTTGGAAAAGATCCAAAGCAATGCAATCATGTAAACAAACTCACTTTACTTAAATCTTAAAAACATTCTTAAGGAATAAGAAAACATAGAATAAATCAAAGTGAATTTCAAAATAATTTTTGTTTAGTTTGAAGTTTGATTTAATTTTGAAAAGGTGAGATGAGTTTGCTATTCTTAACCCATTATCACATGTGTTTTGAATTTTTGTTTAATTTTTAGATAATTAAATCTATTTTTAAGCATTGATTAGGTTAAGGTATGAATTAAGTGACTTAATTAACCCTTACCTACACCACCTTAGAAAAATTAACTAAGTAATTATGAGCCAATGAGATGACATAAAATCCACAAGGTATTTAAATTTTTAATGCACTTAATAATGAAAATGCCTAATGAAATTTGGCTCACAATTAAAAATTAATTAAGCTAAGGGGTTTAGCTTAAGTACTTTTAAAACACCCTTTCATACTTATGAAAGGGGTTTTAATTTCCTTAATTGAACTTAGGTTATTAAAAACTCAAGCATCTACCCAAGGTAGATTAATTAAGTTCTAAAACTTTTCAAAATTTTTGAAAATTATTTAAAAGGATAATTAATGAGTTAACCCTTAATTAAGAGGGGATTAAGGAGAGAAAAGGGGGTTTAGGAAATAGCTTAGGAGAAATGCCTCAAAATTATTCCTTAAAATCCCTACTCACTCGATCTAACCTTAATCAAACTTAATCATAGGGTAAATCCACTAATCACCTCTTAATTATCTTTAATTACATGAAAGGGGTAATTAGGGAATGAAATAGCAATGTCCCCAATTAAGCCCTCAATAAATCTCAAGAAAATTAGAGGAGGCAGAGGTCATCCCCTAAATTGAACCCTAGAAATTTGAGATTAATTGATGACCTATTAAGGAATAATTACCTCATTAAGATTTCTAAAGAAACTCAAATTCAGAGAAAAGAGAAAGTCAAAATTTATTGAAAATATTTTTAAAATATTCTGGATGAAATTATCTATCCATAACATTTTTCCTTTTATTTTTCTGATTTTTTATGAAGAGTTATGAATTTTAGAAGTTATAAGGATTAATTAGAAATTAATTAGGTGAATAACTAGTCCCCACTTAATCTCATCTTATGATGCATGGCGGCGGTCAGCCACATGACGCGTGAACCCTTACTTAAATTTCACATCGAGAAGGCAGCTGACAGTGCACACGATTTTGATCTCTATCGTCCGATCAAAGATCAGATGGCTAGAGATCTCCCCGTGGTTTAAAATAGATAAAGGATTTCTAAAATGTGCTAAATAATCTCAGTCGTCCATCTAAAATGCGTGGATGGACGGCTGAGATGATCCAAGTTCTTCCCTGAGGATTAATGGAGACCATCCATGATCCAAGGTGAGATCCGAGCCCGACCTAGCATGGAATCATACAAGACTCAACACACACCATCTAGGCATCATTACCAACCTATCCAACAATTGATTTCTCATGCAATGAAAATTCCTTTCACAAAGGACCAACACCTATCAATCTAAGTGGCCAAAAAATTACATACCTCGCCGGAGGTGATCATCACTGAGCTCGAGGTAGCCTAGTGGACAAGTCTTGAAAGTGTCTGGTTGAGGATCTTTCTATGGACCAACACCACTTGATCTCCCTAGTGGTTTTGATCTAATTGAGGCTCTCCTTACTGTGGGAACTCAAATAGATGCTTGGGCAAGTTTTAATTGGTCCTTAGAAGGAGTGTGTAGAAGGAATTAGTTTAAGATCAAGTGTAGAGGAAGTTGAAAATTGGATTGAGCTCCCTTATTTTGCACTCTACAAAATCAAGAATTAGGGAAATCAAATCCTCTCTAGAGACCTTGGGAATGCTCTGAGGTGATTGCTAAAGGTTCTTAGCCTCAATCAAGTGTGAGTGAAGTGAATTTTCATTGAATTTGGGGGAGTATATCTCCCCTTATGGAAATCAGATGGTCGAGCATAAGCTTGTTATTTTGATCCAATTGACCATATTAGGGAGGTTGTTATTTTGAGTTTGATCCCTTTGAGCCTCCCATGTGCATTTTAGGCAATTTCTATGGGTTAAAATCGGCTGATCCAAACCCATTGGGTTGGGTGCACCACTCATCACTAAGTCCCCTTATGCTTTTAGGAAAGCCTCAAGTGATTGTGAAGAGGGTATGACCAAAATACCCATGGGCTAGGCCAAAATTTGTTCTATGGCCTAGGGGTAAAATAGTTATTTTACTATATTTTCACTTTGGGTATGTTTGGTATGTTGAGAAAATAGGTTTGGCCATGTTTCATTAGATTTGGAATCCATTTGATAGGGTTTGGCTCATGTTGACCCATTTAGGTCAAAATGGGTCAACTTGGGTCAAGTTGACCAATTGGTCAAATTGGGTCAAACCAAGGGTTGGGTCAAGTTCATATGACCATTTGAAATATTTTGGTGCCTTTGGTTTGGTTCAATTTGGCATATATTTGATTTTGGTTCATATGACTCATTTAGGTCAAATGGGTCAAGTTGACCTATATGACCCATTTGACCTATTTGAGGTAGGTCAAGGGTAGATTTAGGTTAGGTTAGTCATATGGAGTGGATTGGTATCTTTATTTTCAATCAATTTTGGTTAAGTTCAATTTTGGCTCAACGTGACCCGTTTAGGTCATGTTGGGTCTAAGGTCAATTGGGCTAGGTTGGGTCTAGTTGGCCAATTGGCTTTGCAAAAGTTCCACAAGTGATTTGGGATGGACTTGACCCATTGGTTTCAATCAATTTGATCAAGTTTTGACACATTTTGACCCTTTAGGTCAAAATGGGTCAACTTGGGTCATGGGCCACTAGGTTAGGCTCAAATGTTGGCTTGAAAAAGTTCAAACATAGGTTATGAGTGAACTAAGATCAATGGTTTCAATCAATTTGGCCTATGGTGGAATTTGGTTATGTTAGGTTTAATTTTAGGTTAAGTGTTGACTTGATCAACCCTTAGGTTTGACTTGGCTTGGCCCAATTTGATTGATTAATCATCCCATGATGATTGCTGATCATGATGAGAGGGATATATGAGTTTGGTTCAATCCAATTTGGTTAGGATCAAAATTTGGCTCATAAAGGTACTTTAGGTCACTTTGGGTCAAGTGAGCCTAAGTGGGTCAAATGGCTTGGTCAAAGCTTGATTTGAAGTTGATTGATCTTGTATATGGACTTATGATTGAAATATAAATCCATTTACAAGTGATTTGAAGTCAAATGGATTTTGATCCATTTGAAAATTTCATATTCAAAGAAAGGATATGAAGGAGTCTTGGGTTTGGTTTTTGATTTGGGTTTTGATTGAGTGATTGAAGTTTGGATTTATATATGGACTCATGATTGTAGGTTTGATTGAACCATGAGAGAAAATCAATGGTTTGGCTTGCTTTGAAAGTGATTTGGCTAAGTTCAAGATTTTGGCTTGAAAGACTTAGATATGATTTTGAGTGGATTTGAGTTTGATTTTTGGAATTGGTTTTGATTTTTTGAATTTATATTTTATTTATATATGTGAATATAAATGAGAATATAAATTGATCATGATAAAATTTTAAGAATTTGAAAGAGTTTAATCATGATTTGGGTTAAATCCATTAAAAGGAATTTAAAGGATTTAAGAGAATTTTTAATTTGAAAATTAATTTTTTCCTTGGATTTAATTGATTTATATTCATATTTCATTTATATATGAGAATATAAATGAGAATATAAATTGATTTTGAGAAAATCCCATGAGTTTGAAATGATATGATCAAAGTTTAAGTTAAATCCATTAATGAAAAATTAAGGGATTTAAGGGAATTTCAAGGATTTTAAATTTGGAATTTAATTTGAGGGTCTGATTTGACTAATTTATATTTATATTTCATTTATATATGAGAATATAAATGAGGATATAAATAAGTTTTTGAGAAAATCCCAAGGATTTGAATTGATTTGATCAAGGTTTAGAGTTGATTTTGGCTAAGTCCTTTAATGGAAAATTAAAGGGATTTAAGGAAATTTTCATGAATTGATTTTGAATTTTGAATTTGATTTGATGGGTTTGAATTTATATTTTATTTATATATGAGAATATAAATGAGAATCTACATGGATCATGAGAAAATCTTAAAGATTTGAATAGGTTTAGATCATGATTTTGGCTAAACCCTTAAAAGGGGGTTAAGGACTTAGGAAATTTGAACGTAGGAATTTTTGATGGATTTTGATCATAGGTTTCAATCATATATTTCAATCATGGATTTTAATCATGGAATTGATTTGAGTTTAATAAAATCAAATAGAATTGATTTGGAGTTTGACTTGAAAGAAGGAAAGTGAGGAATGGCTTAAGTTAAAGGGTAGGAGATTTTCCTAACACCCTTAAGGCATGACCTATTCTTATGGCTAACTCTTCTAAGTCTTTTAGGGCTAGATGAGTGTCCACCTAATCACTAGATGTGTCTTAAGACTAAGGAACCCTTAAAATCTAAGAGAAGTCCTAAGTCTAAGATCGAGGGATTGGGAGCTCATTCTAAAAATGAGGTCAACAAGCATGAATATATGAAATCATATGACACATGCATTTAGCATGTTAGGAAAGAACTAAAGTAATGAAAGCATTTAAACACATTCACCTTAATCAATTCCTAAGTACAATATTATGAAATAAGAAAGCTTAAAGTAAATCAAAGTTTATTTAATGTGCTTTTTTGTTTGATTTTGACTTTGATTTAATTTGGAAAATGTGAGGTGAGTTTACTATTCCTAATCCATTCCCACATTTGTTTGATATTTTTGTTTAATTTTTAGGTGATTATATTTATTTTATATTTTGATTAGGTTAAGGTATGAATTAAGCATGTTAATTACCCCTTATCTACACCACCTTAGCATAGTTAATCAAATAATTATGAGCCAATGCGATGACATAAAATTACATAAGGAATTTAAATCAGCAATGCACCTAGGAGGAAAAGGGCCTAATGCAATATGTAATTTGTCTCATGATTAATGATTAATTAAGCTAAGGGGTTTAACTTAAGTAATTTCAAAATACCTCTCACACATATGAGTTGAGTTTTGATTTCTTTAATTGTACTTAGGCTCTTGAACACCTAAGCATCTACCCAAGAAGAATTAATTGCATTTTGGAGAGTTTTAGAATTTTTAGGAAATTAATTATCGGGATAATTAGTGAATTAACCTTTAATTAAGGTAATATTAGGGGGGGGGGTTTAAGGAATATCTTAAGGAGAGTATCCCAAAATTATTCCCAAAACATCACATTCACTTAATCAAAATTTAATTGGCTCAATCAGAGGGTTAAATCACTAATTATTCCCTTAATTAAGTCTAATTACATCTAGGGAGTGATTAAAGAATGAACTAGCAATTCCCCTAATTAAGCCACCAATAAATCCCAAAAAAATTAGGGGAGGCAAAAGTCATCCCTCTAATTACACCCAAGAAGTTTGAGATTAATCAGTAGATTAACTAGAGAGTAATTAATAATTTAACATTCCCAATAAAACCTCAATTCAGAGAAAAGAACTATCAAAATCAATCAAAATCAATTTTAAAATATTATATATTCAATTATCTTTCTAATGCAATTTATTTCATATTTTTTTGATTTTTCTATGTTGAGATATGAATTTAAAAAATTTAGGTGATTAATTAGAATTAAATAAATCCATAATTACATTATTAATCCCTACTAGCGCCACACATGCGGCTGACGCAGCATGCACTTTACACGCGTCATCACCTGATTAGAAATTTAAAATGTCACATCGAAGACCGTTGTATACGCTTTTCTCCTCGCTCCGATTAAGGATCTACGAGAGGTTAAATCAGATCGTGGATTAAATATAAATATATTGCTTATTTTAATCTCAACCATCCATCCAAAACATGCGGATGGATGACCAGAGATCCGTCCCTATTATTCCTTGCGGGAAAGGGGATCTATCCATCTTCTAGGCCATGACCTGAGCTCGATTGAGCTCGGATTAGGCTAGAATTTGGCCCACACCTTCATCATGCATCCTAGATCACATCTAACGGTCAAAATCCTATGTCATGAAATTTTTTTCACAAAGCTCCATACCACATTGAGTTTAAGCTTGAAAAATGGGTAACCTTGCCGGAGGTGATCATTGGCACTCGATTCCCTTGGAAAAGCTTCATCTGGTTGAGATAAAGCTGGATAAAAGTGTGAGGGGTTAAGGTTGAGTAACTTCTCCTATGGACCAACTCCCCCTCCAAGTGAGCTCGACTTTGGTCAAGGTGACTCCTCCTTTGCTTCAAGAACTTGAAAGAGAGCTTGGGCAAGCTCGATTGGGGTCCCTGAGATAGTGTGCAAAGGGAATTGGCTTGATTTTAGGTGTGGAGTAAATTGGACTTTTGGTGGAGCTCCCCTATTCTCACCTTGTGAAAAATCAAGAAATGGGAATTGGCAAATGCTTGAGAGAGCTTGGGATCACTAAAAAATGACTCCTTTGGCTTCCTAACACTCAATCAACTTGAGGAATCTTAGAAAGAGAGTGAATTAGGGGGAGTATATCTCCCCCTTTGGCAATCGGATGGTCGAGCATGAGCTTGTCATTTTGATCCAATTCCCTGATTTAGATGGTTTGTTAGACTATTTTCAATTGCATATGGTTCGATTTTGGTTAGAGAAGAATTTGAGAAGCTTTCCATATGCTTAAATTGATTGTAAGGAAGATTCCCATGTGGCCATTTCAAAGCATGTGCTCAGATTGAGTGTAAGGAAGATTCCCATGTGGCCATTTCAAAGCCATTGGGTCAAGTTGGACTGACCCAAACCCATTGGGTGGGGTGCATCACCCTCCCTAATGTTCACTTGATCCACTAGGAGAGTGCCAAGTGAGTATGAAGAGGATTTGACCAAATTTCTAGTGGAATTGGATAAAATTTACCCTATGGTCTAGGGGTAAAATAGTCATTTGGTTGATTTTTGAATTCGGATATGTTTAGTATGTTGAGAAAATAGGTTTGTCTAAGTTTCATTGGATTTGGAGTTCATTTGGTATGGTTTGACTCATGTTGACCCATTTAGGTCAAAATGGGTCAACTTGGGTCAAGTTGACCAATTGGTCAAATTGGGTCAAACCAAGGGTTGGGTCAAGTTCATATGACCATTTAAAATATTTTGGTGGCTTTGGTTTAGGTTTGAATTTGGTTCATATGACTTCATTTAAGCCGAATGGGTTAAGTTGACCAATTTGACCCATTTGACCTATTTGAGCTAGGTCATCGGTAGGTTTAGATTTGGTTGGTTGTGAAGTGGATTGGTATTTTTTTTTTCAATCAATTTTGGTTAAGTTTGAATTTGGCTCAATTTGATCCTTTAGGTCAAATTGGGTTCGTGGTCAATTGGGCTTGGTTAAGCTCAAATGTTTACTTGGTCAAGTTCAAACATTAGTCATAAATGAACTTAAATCAAGGGTTTCAATCAATTTGGCTTATGGTGAATTTTAGCTATGTTGGGTTTCATTTTGGCTGAGTGTTGACTTGGTCAATCCTTAGGTTTGACTTAGTTTGACCCAATTTGATTGATTGATCATCTCATGATGATTGTTGATCATGATGAGAGACTTAGGTGAGTTTGATTCAATCCAATTTGATTAGGATTAGAATTTGGCCCATAAGGGTACTTTAGGTCACTTTGGGTCAAGTCAGTCTAAGTGGGTCAAATGGCTTGGTCAAAGCTTGATTTGAGTTTGATTGAACTTACATACAAACTTATGATTGAAATATTAATCTATTTACAAGTGGTTTGAAGTCAAATCAGTTTTGATTCATTTGACAATTTCAAGTTTAAAGGGTGAATATGAACTGAATTTTGTCTTAATTTTTGAATTGAGTTTTGATTTGGTGATTGAAGTTTGTATTTATATTTGGATTCATGATTGAAGGATTGATTGAATCCTGAAGGAAAATCAAGAGTTTGGCTTGATTTGAAGTTGATTTGGCTAAGTTCAAGATTTTGATTTGAAAGGCTTAGGTTAGATTTTCATTGAATTTGAACTTGAATTTTGGATTTAGTTTGATTGATTTGAATTTATATTTCATTTATATATGTGAATATAAATGAGAATATAAATGGGTTATGAGAAAATTTCATGAATTTGGATTGATTTGAAGATGATTTTGGCTAAGTCCTTAGGAGGGAAATTAAAGACTTAGGAAAGATTTGTGAATTGAACTTGAATTTTGAATTTAGTTTGATTGATTTGAATTTATATTTCATTTATATATGTGAATATAAATGAGAATATAAATGAGTTATGAAAAAATCTCATGAATTTGAATTGATTTGAAGATGATTTAGACTAAGTCCTTAAGAGAGGATTAAGGACTTAAGAAGGATTTTGAATTAGGAATTTGGATTTGATTTGATTGATTTGAATTTATATTTCATTTATATATGTGAATATAAATGAAAATATAAATGGGTTATGAAAAAAATTTATGAATTTGATTTGATTTAGATATGATTTTGGGTAAGTCCATGAATGAAAATTAAAGGACTTAGGCAAGATTTGGAATTTGGAATTTCAACTTGGAATTCAATTATGGGTTTCAATCATATGACATTGATTTGAGTTTGGAGAAAATCAATTAGTCTAGAATTGATTTAGGTTTGATGTTGATTTGGAGTTTGACTTGAAGGAAGGAAGTAAGGAATGTGGTTCAAGCTATATGGTAAGCAAATTTTCCTAACACCCCTAAGGCATGACCTATTCCTATGGCTAACTCTTCTAAGTCTCTAGACTAGATTGAGTGTTCACCTAATCACTAGATGTGTCTTAAGATTAAGGATCTCTTAAAGTTTAAGAGAAGTCATATGTCTAAGATGGAGGGGTTGAGAACTCATTCTAAAAATGAGGTCAACAAAGGGCGCCCAATAGGTGTGGTGTGACTGACAAGGAACACCACACGTATTAGTGTTGATCGTAATGATCAACAACACCAAATGATCACAAGCACTAATAGAGATGATCTACTTCTAACCTGAGCTGTAGAAGGAATCCAAAACTTAATGCAATGTGGCTCTACTTATGTCAAGGACATAAGAGAGGGAAGGAGGAATCCACTAGGGATGGAGTCTGTGAACCTTCCACTAAGGAAGAAGGTTCGAGTCATCCACAATGGGATGAGGGGTTTGATTCTCGCTGGGGAGAAATTTCCACTAGGGAAGAGGGTTGAATTTGTTTCAATTTTTAGATTTGGATTTTGAGATTAACCAATTGGTTTGCAATGGACTGCACTGAGTAGGAGCCACGGAGGCTTAGACCTAACTTAAATTTACCAATCCAAAGGGGTAGTTTACTAAACACGTAGTGGGGCTAGCCAACCAAATGGATGCCTTTCGGTATGCAGCAGCTGTACTAGGAAGAAACCATAGTAGACTTACATCCTCCAAAGTAGGGACCAGTTGCTGGGATAATCTATTGGCAAAGCAACAGATTAAAACCAACCTAGGGCTGACTTTTGAGTAAATGTTGCTGGGGGACTTAGATCAACTCAAGGATGGTCAAGATTAATTTCTTTTTTAGATTTATTTTGATGGATTCTATTAGTTTGCAATGGATCACACTGAGAAGGAGCTCATATGAGCCTAGCCCTATCTCAGATTTATTGAACTAAAGGGAGTAGCTTCCCAATTGATGGGAGAACTATCCAACCAAAGTAGTGCCTTTCGGTTTGCAATGATTAATTAAAAGGAAGAAAGCTTAAGGACTCACATCTTCCACTACAAAAGACCACTGGAGTGATCAGTTGCTTTGGGCAACAAACCAAACCTGACCTAAGGCTGCTCGTCAGTTTGTGACAATCATGCTAGAAAGAATTCATCATAGTCTTACATCTTCCAAAGCAGAATGACTGTCGGGGTAAATTGCTTTTAATCAAAATAGATTGAACCTGATGTAAGGATGACTACAGGGTGAGTGCTGACCCAGGGACTTATCTCAGCTTAGGTAGTCAGGCAATTCCTATAGGGAGTTCTACTGACACCGCCCTAAAGATAGGATGCTTGCTTGGGAAAAGGGTCCCTTCGGGGGCTTGAATTCCTAATCCACAAGCGAATTAATTATGGTTGTTTGGTTTAGTTTAGTTATCGTGGACCCTATTAGTTTATGAGGGATCAAACTAAGAAGGAGCTTATATCAGCCTAGACCTATCTCAAATTTACTGAACTAAGGGAGAATCTGCGCATCTGTTGAACAGTGCTCCAACCATAAGGGTGGCTACTAGAAAAGGGGGACTGTTCAATCCAAAAGAAACTTGGGTAGTGTCTAAATTGGGTTGCAAAGGTCATGATCCAAATAGACTGCCCACAGGGGATGGGGCTACTAAGGGCTTAATCCAAAATCTTGGAGAAGATGACATGGCTAGTCATATATCAAATAGGTATTCGGTGGCCAACTCAAGGAGAAAGTATGGGGACTCACATCTGCTAAGAGCGGTGTATCCACTGGGTGAGTCACTATCAGCATAGAGAACATCAACCAATCTAAGGTGTCTGTTGATTTGCAACAATCAGCCTAGGAAGAAAGCTTGGGGACTCACATCCTCCTACAGCAGAACTGATTGCTGGGATAGTATGTCTTCGGCTCGACAGGTGCCATCCGACCTAGAGCGACTATTGAGTGAATGCCACTAGGGAACTTATATCAACTCAAATGTAGTAAAGAGGAAAAAAATCCTCTGGGAGATTTATCCTAAACCTCAAATATACTCGACCTAGTTAGATCATGATGATTAGTTCAAGAAGAAAGCTCAGAGACACACATCTTCTTAAATAAAGTTAACATGAGGTAGTTTACTGGCTGGGCAGTGAATCCTACTATACTAACAAGGCACTCATTGGTTTTCAATGGTCAAGTTAAGAAGAAAGCATGGACTCACATCTTCCAAACAAGTGACCACTAGGGTTACATACTAGTGAGGTAGCATATAGACCCGACCTAGAGCAGCTAATAAGTGAGTGCCTCAGGGGGCTTGCTCACACTTCAAATAGCTCAAGATAAAAGATTTGTGTTTATTATTGTGCTTATGTTAAAAGGAATAGGATGCCTCTAGGAGACTCTTACACCTACCTTAAACATGTTAGGGTATTTTGATGAAATGGTGCCACAGATGGCAACTGGGATTCCCACTAAGAAAGGATGCCTCTTGGGTTCTCTTATACCTGACTTAGTTATGCTAATCAAAATAGGATGCCTCTCAGGTTCTCTTACACCTATTCTAATAGCGTCGAGAGATTATGTTTGTGTTGTGAAAGAGGGACAGAATGCCACTGGGGGACTCTTACATCTACCCTAAACATGTCACGGTAGATTCACAAGATAAACAATGCTTAGAAAGAAGAGAAGATTTTGATGAAATGGAATGAGATTTTCAAAAATTGATAGAATTGTTTTCAAACATGATTTATTTGATGTGTAATATTTCTTTAGATAGAGCCCATTAATTGGAAGAATCGGGTGTTCCCCTTTACAATCAATGAGCTGATAAGATCCTCCTTGGTAGGCCTTCTCAAGTGAGTTCAAACTTACCTCCCATCTTTTGACGGGCAATAATTGGTCTCCTTAGGACTAACACAAGTTCTCCTACTCAGAAAGACATAGGACGGACCAGCTTGTTGTGAGCTTGAATCATTTTGGCTTTGTACAACTCGAGGTTCTAGCACGCCCATAGGCGACTCTCCTCCAAACTTTCAAGCTCTTCTAACCATAACTTTGCATTATGCTCTGTAGTGATCATGCTACCCAATGTTATCCTTTGTGATAAGAGTTGAACTTTTAAAGGTAGAACAGCTTTGGACTTATACACTAAGGAAAATGGGGTATACTGAGTTGGAGTTCGGTATGTGGTGCGGTAAGCCCATAAGGCTTCAACCAACTGCTCATTCCACTATCGCTTGTTGTCATCAAGAGTCTTCTTTTATATTTGGATGAGAGTTTTTTTGAATGCTTCCGCTAAGCCATTTTCTATGGGGTAGTAGATGGTGAAGTATCTTCAATCTATACTGTGTCTTCTGGCGAAACTGTTGATCTTGGTGCTTTTGAATGCAGTACCATTATCAAATATAATTCATCAAGGTACCCCGAACCTATATACGATATGGTTCCTAAAAAATTGAAGCACATGTTGAGCTATGACCTCTGAGTCAGATTATCTCCACCCACTTGGAAAAGTAGTCAGTGGAAGCTAAGATGAACTGATGCCCCTTGGAAGAAGGAGGATCGATCGGAGCACCAATGTCGGTGCCCCAACACTCGAATGGCCATGAGGCCAATGTAGGGTGTAGAATGTTGGGTGGTTGGTGGAGGACCACACCGTGTACCTAACACTGATGGCATCTCCTAGCTACATCCATGTTGTCTGTAATCATTGACAGCCAGCAGTATCCTAGTCTCTTGATCTTCGTCTTCATCTTTAGACCGGATTAATGTGCTCCGCATAGACCTGAATGTACCTCAGTTACAATATCATGGGCTTCATATTTTTCTAAACAGTGTAACCACATTTGATCAAAGGATCGTCAGTACATGGTGCCATCCACGAGAGCACAGGAGTGAGTTTTTTGCTTCACCTAATGGGCTTGTGATTTTTCTTGAGGTAGTTTGCCGGTGTTCAAATAATCTATAAATAGTTGCCTCTAATCCATCTCCTTGTCCATATAGGCACCTCCCTTCAAGAGAAAGTCTCTCGATGAGTTCAGCTTTAATAAGGGATAGGATTTGTCTATTTTAGATCCTTATTGAAATGGACTCATCTTTCGGGCATGCCAATTCTTTGGCAAGTTTGGCCAAAGTATCTGCTACTGTATTCTCTACTTGGGGAACCTTGTAGATAGTGACTTCAGGAATTTGGGCCAACAACTTTATGGTATACTCGTGGTAATGATGAAGCTTGGGTTTGAGAACCTTGTAGGATCCAACAATTTGATTGATGACCAACTGAGAATCCCCAAAGATGTTGATGCTCTTGACATTGATAGTGATGGCTAACTTCAGAGTGGCAATCAAAGTCTCATACTCATCTTTATTATTAATGCAGGGGTTGGAAAGATAGTATGAGAATCTCATCACATCACGATATGGAGTTAGGAGAACTATTTCTACCCCTGCCTTTCCTGGAAGAGTAGATCGTGGTGCTTCCCCTTTATGAAAATAAGCAGCACCATCAAAATATATCTCCCATTGGTGGTTGTCAACCTCCCCTAAGTTCATGATTTGTTCATTGGTGAGATCATCACTAAGCGGAGAATCATCAGAAAGAGGGTGTGCTACTAAGAAATCCACTAGTGCTTGTACTTTTATCGCATGAGGGGTACGAATGTGATATCAAACTGAGAGAGGATCATGAACCATCATGCCAAACATTCGAATAGCGTTGGCCGTGTCATGAGATATTGCAGTGGATTTATTCTGGAGATCAAGTTCACCTTATGAGAAATCATGCCGTAGCTTCTGAGATGCAAAGATCAAAGCTAGACAATGTTTCTCAATAAATAGTTTGCTTCAACAGGAATCAAATGACGACTGAGATAGTAGAGAGCGTTCTCCTTCCCTTCATTATTGGCTTGGGCCAATAGAGCACCGAGAGAGTTGTCCAATGTAGGTTGTAATGAGTGGCCTTCGAGATAGGGTCGCTAGAACCGGCCTCACCAAATACCGCTGATGTCTTCAAAGGCGTCGACACTTATCATCTCACTTGAACTTGGTTTCTTTTTTGATAAGTACGAGAATGGCTTGCATCTCCCCGATAGGTTGGAGATAAGGCATCTTAGATACACCAACCATCCTTGGAAGGATCTAAGTTGAGTTAAAATATTAGGAGGTGGAATTTCTAAGATAGATTTAACCTTTTCAGGATTTATTTCTATTCCTCGATGTCGGATAACAAACCCAAGTAATTTCCCCGAAGCTACTTCGAATGCACACTTAAGGGGATTCATTTTGAGGTTATATTATCTTAACTGTTTGAAAACTACTCTTAAGTCAAAGAGATGGTCTTCCTTTTTCTCTGCTTTTGACTACTAGATCATCAATGTAGCACTCAACTTGATGATGGATAAGTTCGTTGAAGATCTGAGTCATGGCTGTTGGTATGTAGCACCAGCATTTTTAATGTCGAAAGACATGACCCTATAATAGATGATTCTGATCGGGGTTCAGAAAGTAGTGTTTCTTTCATTTTTAGGAGACATCTTGATTTGGTTGTAGGTAGATGACCCATCCATGAAAGAGAAAATTGCATGAGATGAGGCGATGTCCACCATTAATTTTGGTATAAGAAGAGCAAACTCATCCTTAGGACATGCCTTATTTAAGTCCCTGAAATCAACGTAAATGCGAATTTGGCCATTCTTCTTCTTAACTGAGATGACACTAGTTAACTAGGTAGGATATTTTTCTTTCCTAATGAAACCAGCATCGATTAGTTTCTTGACTTCAAAAATGACCTGATGTTCAATTTCTAATCACATGCGTCTAGGAGCTTGCTTGATAGAGGTAGCGTTAGGATCTATTGCTAGCTTGTGGGCTGCTACGTCAGAAGATAACCCGGACATCTCTTCATAACTCCATGCGAAGCAGTCTTTAAACTCAGTCAATAACCTAAATAAGTCATTAGTTTCTTCTTCATTCATCAATGAATTGATGTACGTGGGGTGTGGATTTTTTTCTGCCCCGAGGTTGATTTCCTTAAACTTGTCAATTATTCAATGGATCTCCTCTTCGAATTCTGGAGGTGCATCCTTGATTTGGAGATCATATAGATCATCTGAGGTTTTTAAACACACATTCTCATAAGAGTTAGTGTTGTGTGAAAAGAACTTATCAGATTCCAAATGATTGGTAACAACCAAGCAGTAATTGTCATCATCGACTGGACTCACTGTACTGAATCCTAGTCCTAATTTGGATTGTGCTTCTCTGCCTGTATTGTTCCATAGATTTTCAAAGTACTATGACCTATGCCTGGACCATGTGTGAGGAAGCAAACCTTTCTGTATAAGATTATGAACACAAGGCGAGTAAAAGTCAAATGGTAATTCCATTAATTCTTTAAATGTATCCTCCTCAAGTTCTACATCAACTTTAAGACTTGAGGACGTGAACCCAAAAAGTATCTCTTTGGCTTCATATCACTAGAAGACTTAGGGGCTTCCTTAACTACTAAACATTCAACATTTTGAGATAAAAGTGAGATTAGAGCTAAGGTTCTCAGCTGCTTCCTAATAGTTTCAAATAAACCTTATTCGAATACTTTGCTTTATTTGGAGGCCTGGTCTTCGTCTCTGTCTGGATCGTAAGTCAACTCCAATGGAACCTACTAAGAGGGTTTGGTTGGTATACTAATCACATTAGACTCATTCTCCAAGCTGGATTCCAAGTCTATGTGAATTGTAGGGGTATTCCTACGAACTGGAACATGACCTTTGTTGGTTGATGGCCAACCAGGGGGTCTTCCACCTCTGAAACTGCCTCTATTTCTACCTCTGCCTCTGCCTAGTGGATGTTGAGTCATCTTACCCACATGTCCATATGAAGGAATGAACTATGGGTGGAATGTGATATGCAGATCTATTTCTTCTTCAATTCCCCTTTCTTGTTCACCTGGATTTTTATTTTTCTTTTCTTTTTATTTTGCCTTTTCTTTTTCATCATTATCTTTTCTTTTGATTTTGAATTTTTTCCAAGTTCCTGAGAAAAGATTTTTTGAGGAAGATAGTAGGTCGCATACTCATAAATCTCAACCTCTAATTGAAAATGACTTTTCATCTCCATTGACATGGTATTCAATCCCATCCTTTCTAAACTTGATGCACTAATGGAGAGAGGATGGAATTATCTTGTTTTGATGTATCCAAGGCCTAAATAACAAAGCAGTAAATAAAGTATTTGAATCAATGATGTAAAACTTATCTTTAGTCTTCTAGTCATCTATCTCCGAAGGTAACATTATGGAACCTAAAGCCTGCTCACCTTGTTCATTGAATCCTCTCAACATCATCTGATCTCTTTAGAGTGTGGAGATGTCGATCCTCAAATAGGCAAGGGTCTTTAGATTCATAATGTTCACTAATTCACCTGGATTGACGAGAAATCTGGCAAGTCTGAATCTGTTCATGTCAACTATGATGTAGAGGGGATGGTTGTGCTCCAAGTCCCCTGTAAGAAGGACTTCATTTATGAAAGTAATCCCTTGAGCTTCTTTTGTGTAATGTTCCTCCTCACCTATAGAGGTCAACTGAGCTAAGCATATCTCAAGATTAAGGAGAGCTTTGATTAAAGATTCCCTCATCTCTTTGATAAGACAGGGGCATCGCATATGCTTAGGTTAGATGATAACTTTCTTAGATGAGAGAGGATATTGTAGTCCACCTTGGGCTGATCCTCCACAAGAATATCCATGGGTGGAGCATCCTATGAAGGGGCTTCTCGATCCTCTGTACCAATGACTTGTTTCTCTCTATCTTGAGGTGCTGCCCTAGGAGGTAGAACCTTGCCACTATGGAGGTTTACTTTGGTGATCTTTTGTGGTAGGGTAATGGAAGGTTCTACCTGCGCATCAGGATCACCTACAAATTTTCCTATGAGACCCTCAGAATCGGATGATTTGAAGTCTATCTCAAGAGGTGAACCCGTAGTATTCAGAGTAGGAAAGTCTAACTCTGAATCAGAAAGAGGATGATCAGAATTATTATAATTATTTTAACTTGAAGAGTTATCATTAAGAATAGAGTAGACAACCTATCATAAGTGACACAGATGTAATTCAAGCTAGCTTTATTCTTGAATTTCTTGGATTTGATAGGTGGTATAAAGTAAAAATCAAGTAAAGTATGTGGGGTAAGGGATTTGATGCCCTTATCCGCCGATATAAGAGTTCTACTAGTAGAAGAAGAAGAATTAGCTAAAGTAGAGGAAGTCACGATGTGGAAGCTACAACGGTATACTGGAGGCTGGACTCGGTGAAATTTTATATTTATAAAGAATAAATATACTTCCATCTTCACTTTATTCAGAATAAAATGAAGATCAAAATATATTTCTTCTTTTTATACATTTTTGACACCACGTAGATCCACAGATGTTCTTATTGAGGGTGATCGGGTATGACATTGAGGAGAGGTGTATTATCTTGAAAGATAGAAGTAACCACCCTACAATGGAACTAATCACCTCAACAAGGACTCCTAAGGATAATGAGTCTGCATGTTTACCAAAGATTCTTCCCCTACTTCACAAGGAAAATGTAAAGTAGGGTTTATCTTAAATTTGGTTCGTTAAGTTCCCTATAGGGGCAAGCCCCCACAGTTAATTACATCCTAAGGAATGAGATCCCTCAGGAATACTTTGATTGCCAAAGGGGGAGATATATTCCTCTAATCCACTCTCATTCCTACATTCCTTAAGTCAATTAAGTGTTAGGAAGCGAGAGGAGTCATTTTTCAGTGATCCCAAGCTCTCTCAAGCATTTGCAAATTCCCATTTCTCAGTTTTTCATAAGGTGAGAATAGGGGAGCTCCACCAAAAGTCCATTTACTACACACCTAATATCAAGACAATTCCTTTTACACACTCCCTCAGGGACCCAAATCGAGCATGCCCAAGCTCTCTTTCAAGTTCTTGAAGCAAAGGAGGAGTCACCTTGACCAAAGTCGAGCTGACTTGGAGGAGGAGTTAGTTCATAGGAGAAGTTACTCAACCTCAACCCCTCAAACTTTTAACAAAGCTTCGTCTCAACCAGACGAAGCTTCTCCAAGGGAATCGAGCACCGGTGATCACCTCCGGCGAGGTTAGCCATTTTTCGAGCTTAAATTCAATGTGGTGTGGAGCTTTGTGAATGAAATTTTCATGGCATATGATTTTTACCGTTAGATGTGATCTAGGATGCATGATGAAGGTGTGGGTCAAATTCAAAGCTTCAAGCTGTACATCATCTAGAAGATGGATGGATCCCCTTTCCCTCACAGAATAATAGGGACAAATCTCTGGTCGTCCATCCTCGTGTTTTGGTTAGATGACCGAGATTAAAGTGTGCAAGATATTTATATTTAATCCTTTGATCTGCAGATTTAACCTCAGTCATCCGATCAAGCGATCCTTGATCATACGGCTGAGGAGAAAAGCGCGTAGCGCCGCCACCACGCGACACTACTATGTGACCTTTTAAATTACCAATCAAGTGGCGACGCATGTAAAGCGCATGCCACGTCAGCCACATGCATGGTGCCAGTAGGGATTAATAATGTAATTAGGGATTTATTTAATTCTAATTAATGACCTAAACTTCTAAAATTTATATCTCAACATAGAAAAATTAGAAAAATATGAACTAAATTCCATTAGAAAGATAATTGAATACAAAATATTAAAAATTTGATTTTGATTGATTTTGAATAGTTCTTTACTCTGAATTTAGGTTTTATTGGGAATGTTAATTTGTTAATTACTCTCTAATTAATCCACTGATTAATCTCAAACTTCTTGGGTGTAATTTGAGGGATAACGTCTGCCTCCCCTAATTTTCTTAGCATTTATTGGTGGTTTAATTAGAAAAATAGCTAGTTCATTCCTTAATCACCCCTTAATATAATTAGACTTAATTAAGGGTATAATTAGTGATTTAACCCTATAATTGAGCCAATTAAGTTTTGATTAAGTGAATGTGAGGTTTAGGAAATAATTTTGGGATACTATCCTTAGGATATTCCTTAAACCCCCTTTATTCCTTAATCTTACCTTAAGTAAAGTTTAATTCACTAATTATCCCTTAATTAATTTCCTAAAAATTCTAGAACTCTCTAGAACTCAATTAATTCTTCTTGGGTAGATGCTTAGGTGTTCAAGAGTCTAAGTATAATTAAGGAAATCAGAATTCAACTCATATGTTTGAGGGGTGTTTTGAAATTACTTAAGTTAAACCCCTTAGCTTAATTAATCATTATCCTAGGTGCATTGTTGATTTAAATTCCTTGTGTGGTTTTATGTCATCTCATTGGCTCATAATTATTTGATTAACTATGCTTAGGTGGTGTAGGTAAGGGGCAATTAACATGCTTAATTCATACCTTAACCTAATTAAAATATAAAATTAATCTAATCACCTAAAAATTGAACAAAAAAATATCAAACACATGTGGGAATGGGTTAGGAACAACAAACTCACCTCTAAGAATCAAACAAAAAATCACATTAAATAAACTTTGATTTGCTTTAAGCTTTCTTATTACATAAGATTATCTTTAGAAATTAAATAAGGCGAATGTGTTTACATGCTTTCATTACTTTAGTTCTTTCCTAACATGCTAAAAGTGTGTGTCATATGATTTCATACATTCATGCTTTTCAAAAATCAAATTTAAAATGAAAATGTTTCCTTTATGTCAAATTGTAAGTTTTGGCTAAAGTAAGAATATGAGTGGCTATTATCACTATTAAATATAAATTATTTTTAAAATATATGAATAAGTTATCAAAATTGAAAGTGTGTTATTTATATCTTACTTATAAGCTTGCATGTGAGTAAAATATAAGGATGCACTTAGTGTAGTTTTTCTTCTCCCCTCTTTTAGTATAGTTTTGAATAGGATTTGGTAAAGTGTTTAGTTCATTTGAAAAGAACCTAACACTTGCCTAATTTCATCTCCTATTCATTCCTATGATATTATTTAAGAAGGATACTTACACCAATACATATAAATTGCATAAAAAAAATAAATCAACCAACACAAACTTTCACATTCTTTCTTTTTCATTTATTTCTTTTGTACATATGCTTGTATTTAAGGAAAGTGGTATATTAGTCCTGACAACCCCAGGGTTGTGAGGCTTTAAGTAACCCTAAGTAGGTATTGTACCTTACACCCTTAGTTAACAATTACATCATACTCACTTGTGCCTTTCATACATTCATATGTGCATGTGAAAATTGGATAAGAAACCCCTTTGCTACTTAATGAAAATCATGCATCATAAACATTCAAATTTTCTTAAAGTAAACTATTTAGCATGCATCATAAAGTGTGCTAAATATTCTCATTTATATGTATAGATATGTTTAGGACTCATTCATATGCATGGTATACATGTTGGGAAAGAAATGAAGTGATGTTTGTTCTGTGATCTTAACTCACTTTATTTAATCTTAAAATGTCTTTCTCTTTGGATAGGTTTGGTTAGAGTTCATCTAAATTTAGGATTAATTAAAATACATAATAAAATATTCACTAAATAAAACTGAAATATAAATCCACTTTAGAAATTACTTAGGTTAGGGAAGGAAAGAGAAGTTCTCTTCTCTTTCCCTCTCTTTATAATTTAGTAATTAATTGTAGGATTTGCTTGAATCCAATCAAAACATAAAATAAAATCAACTCAAAAAAACTAAACCACTTAAATGAAACCCTCATCTACATTGAACATTCTTCACACTTAAAATTTTTTAACTTAAAGCCATAGCTAAGCATACCACACAAACCTTAAAAGCACACACTTTAGACTAAGTCACCACTTCTAGCTTTAGGTTAGGACGGTGCATAATTTAATTTTTTTTGCTTTTGCTTTGTGATATAGTTTTAGTCTGGATGTCAGGGTGAATGTGCGGAGGATGAATGATAGGATGATTTAGTCTAATCATTATTTTCTGTAGGGGATTGTGCTTAAGGGGCACTACAATAAATAAAAATAGAAATGCTTTTGTTGTGCAGGTGCTTATACCCCTAAGCATAATCCAATAGGCCAGATGGACTTAATCACCCATGTGTGGGGTTCTAAGTCCAATATACATACTTGGGATTTGTGTGGTTTATTTAGCTAATATTTATTTTGCAGGTATTAGCCAGATTTACTTTTCCTTTTCATGTAATTTTTGCAGTTAGGATTTTGGAATGATTATTATGGAGATTAGGATGAGCATTGGTCATAAGATTACATTATATGTACCATGTGAAGCCTTTGGAGCAACCACCTTCCAACCATCTAAAAGAAGGAACCAAAGAAGAAAAAAGAAAAGAAGAAGAAAGAAGAAAAGAAGAAAAGAAGAATGAAGAAATGAAGCTTGAAATCTCCCATAACAATGAGTTCATTGCTTAATTATACTTAATTCATTTTTTAGTGAATATTTTATTATGTATTTTAATTAATCCTAAGTTTAGATTTTTCCTAAACAAACCTATTTAAAATGAAAGGCATTTTAAGATTATGTAAAGTGAATTAATATCACAAAACACACATCATTTCATTTATTTCCCAACATGTGTAATATGCATATGGATGAATCCTAAACATATCTAAATATGCAAATAGAAATATTTAGCACACCTTAATGATGAATGCTAAGTAGTGTTATTTTAAAAAAATTGGGATGCTTTATGATGCATGATTTTGTTAAGTAGAAAATGGTGATTCTTTTATTCATTTTTCACATGCACATTTATATGTATGAAAGCATAAGTGAGTATGGCGCCATTGTTAGCACCAAGGGTGTAAGGTACAAGACCTACTTAGGGCTACTTAAAGCTTCATAACTTCGGGGTTCTCCAGAATAATATATCACTTATCTTAAATACATACACATGTGCAAAAGAAATGAATGAAAAAAAAAAGAAAGATGCAAAAATTTATGTTTTTTTGTTTGATTTATTTATGCAATTTATATATGCATGTGTGGATGCCCTTCTTAAGTAATAACATGGGAATGAATAGGAAAGGATTTAAGCAAGTGTTATGTTCTTTTCAAATGAACTATACACTTTGCTAAATCCTATTCAAAACTATACTAAAAGAAAAGAGGTGGAAAACCACACTATGCACATCTTTATACTTCTACTAACATGCAAGCTTATAATAATCATAAGTAGCATACCTTTCAATTTTGATAATTGATTTATAAGTTTTGAAAATAATTTTAGCTTTAATAGTGATAATAGCCATTCATATTCTTACTTTAGCCAAAACATGCAATTTGATATAAAGAAAATATTTCATTTTTTAATTTGATTTTAAAAAAACATGAATGCATGAATTTCATATGACATACACATTTAGCATGTTAGAAAAGAAATAAAGTGATCAAAGTAAGTAAATTCATTCACCCTAATTAATTCTTAAAGACAATGCTATGGATAAGATTATTTAAAGTAAATCAAATTTATTTTTAAAGAGAGTTTGAATTTTGTTTTAGCTTGATTTTAATTTGAGAAATATGAGATGAGTTTGCTGGTCCTAACTCATTCCCTCATGTGTGAGTTATTTAAGTTCAATTTTTAGGTGATTAGATCAATTTTATAGTTAGGTTAGGTGTTTGAATTAAGTGAGTTAATTATCCCTTACCACTTTAACATATTTAATCACATAATTATGAGCCAATGATATGACATAAAACCACAAGGAATTTAAATCAATGCACCGAGAAAGGACCTAATGCAATTGACTCATAATTAATGATTAATTAAATTAAAGGGTTTAATTTAAGTACTTTCATAACCCTTCCCACACATGTGGGTTGGATTTTGATTTCTTTAGGCCACTTGGGTTATTGAACACCTAAGCATCTATCCAAGATGAATTAGTTAAGTTCTGGAGTGCTTTTATTTTAAAATTTTGATTAATTAAGTCATTTTATTAAGTGATTGAATTATTTAATTAATTTTGCACCTTAATTAGATTTTAATCCAAATGAAATAAACTTAGTAAAAAAGATATGGGAAAGAACCCCTAATCTCATTCCCAAAGTTTACTCACTAACCAAAGGTAATTAACAAAGTTAATTAGTGAATTTATCACTATTTAAAAAATTAATTAATCATTTAATGGATTAAGAGAGTAATTAGGAATGAGCCAAGCAATTACCCTAATTAAGCCATTAATAAATTTCAAAAAAAATCATGAGAGGCAGAGGTCATCCCATTAATCAACCCTAGGATGTTTGTAATTAATCAGTAGAATGATTAGGGAGTAATTAGTGTAATCACATCCCCAATAAAATCCTAATTTAGAAAATATCACTGTTTAAAATCAAGTGAAATTAATTTTAGAATATTCCTCTTTGAATTACCTTTCCAATGATTACCTTTCCAATACTTTTTATTTTGTATTTTTTGATTTTTCTATAATTAGTTATGAATATTTGTAGTTTCCATGATTATTAAGTAATTAATCCCTTAATTATATGGCTAATCCCTTTGGTGCCACGTGGAGGCCGGCGTGCTTTCCTAGAGGGAAATCAGTGACGGCACTACGTGCTTTCTCCCCATCCGTCCGATTGTAAGATCGGATGGCTGAAGTCAAGCTTGTGGTATTAAAGGATTAAATCAAATATCTTATGCATCTAGATCATGACCGTCCATCCAAAATGCCCAGATGGATGGCCCATGATCTATCCCTAAGTTCTTTTGCAGGAAAGGGGAGCCGTCCAGCTTCCATGGCATGATCCGAGCTTGATTGAGCTCAGATTGAACTCAAATTCAACCCACACCATCATCATGTAAGGGACATCACATCTAACGATCAAATTCTCATGAGGTGAGAATTTCTTTTACAAAGGACCAGACCATGGATAATTTAAGCTCGGGTTGAGGGCATACCTCATCGGAGGCTATCACCGGTGCTCAAATCCCTTGAGGTAGCTTCGTCTAGTGGAGATGAAGCCCTGTTGAAGATTTGAGGTGGTTTGGTGGAGTGGATCTTCTTATGGACCAAGCTTTTATTCAATTGGGCTCAACCTTGATCAAGAGCACTCTTCCCTTGATTGGAGAACTTCTGTGAAGGCTTGGGTGAGCTTGATTGAGTTCCCTCTAGGTGCTTGCAAAGTGAATTGGAATAAATTTGAATATTGGCTAAGTTTGAATTTCACTTGAGCTCCCATGTTTTTGGTTTGAAGAAATCCAAAAATGGGGAAATGAAAAATGCCTCCGAAACTTTGGGGGAGCTTGGAATCACTTCCTTTGAGTTCCTTTGCTTCAATCGAATAGGAGAGATTAGAATTCAAGTGAAATTAGGGGGAGTATATCTTCCCCTTGAAGGATCGGACAGCCGCAAGCTCCTTCACTGTTTTGATCCAAATGATCTCCTTGAGTGGGTTGTTAGGCTGTTTAGGGTAGCATTGCATTCGGTTCGACTAGAGGGAGGTAGTGGAGGAGTTTCATGTGCTTGAAATGGGTGGAGGAAGGATGCCCATGTGCTCATTTCCATGGGGGGTGGTCAATTTTGATCTTTGGTTGGGTTAGCCAATGGGTCATGTGCACCATGTCTATTAGTGACCATTTGGTCCACTAAAAGGATGCCAAGTGTCCATTAAAAGGAATAGGCCAAATTCCAAGTGGTTTTGGTTTTAGGTTATCCTATGGTCTAAGGGTAAAGTGATCATTTGATCTTGATTTTAGTTTGAATATATTTGGTATGATCAAAAAATGGGTTAGGCCAAGTTTCATTGAATTTGGAGTTGATTTGATATAATTTGGCTCATGTTGACCCATTTAGGTCAAAATGGGTCAACTTGGGTCAAGTTGACTAATTGGTCAAATTGGGTCAAACCAAGGGTTGGGTCAAGTTCATATGACCATTTGAAATATTTTGGCATCATTGGTTTGGTTCAATTTGATTTATATTTGAATTTGGTTCATTTGAATTCATTTAGGTCAAATGGGTCAAGTTAACCAATTTGACCCATTTGATCTATTTGGGTTAGGTCATGGGTTGGTTTATGTTTGGTTGATCATTTGAAATGCATTGGTTTCTTTGTTTCCAATCAATTTGGTTTATATTTGGATTTGGCTCAACTTGACCCTTTAAGTCAAGTTGGGTTCAAGATCAATTGGGCTAGATTAGGTCTAGTTGGCCAATTGGGATTTCGTCAAGTTTAACAAACATTTTAGAGTGAATTTGACCCATTGGTTTCAATTAATTTGGCTTAGATTAAGTTTTGACACATTTTGACTTTTTAGGTCAAGTTGGGTCAACTTGGTTCAACTTGGGTCAAGTGGACAATTGGGCTAGGTTAGGCTCAAATGATGATTTGGTCAAGTTCAAACATTGGTCATGAATGAGTTTTGATCAATGATTTCAATCAACTTGGCCTATGGTGGATTTTGGCTAGTTTAAGTTTCATTTTGGCTAAGTGTTGACTTGGTCAACCTTTAGGTTTGACTTGGTTTGACCCAATTTGAGTGATTAATCATCTTATGATGATTGTTGCTCACAATGTGAGGCTTAGTTGGGCATTGTTCAATCCAATTTGGATAGTATTAGAATTTGGCTCAAAAGGGGTACTTTAGGTCACTTTGGGTCAAGTGAGCCTAAGTGGGTCAAATGGTTTGGTCAAAGCTTGATTTGAGTTTTATTGAACTCACATATGGACTTATGATTGAAAAATAAATCCATTTGCAAGTGATTTTGAGTCAAATAGCTTTTGATTCATTTGACAATTTCAAGTTCAAAAGCGTGAACATGAGTTTGACTTGGGTTTGATTTTTGAAATTTTTTTTGGTTTGATGGTTGGGGTTTATGTTTATATTTGGATTCATGATTGTAGGATTGATTGAATCATGAAAAAAAATCAAGTTGGCTTGATTTGAAATTGATTTGGCTAAGTTCAAGATTTTGACTTTATGGCTTAAGTTGGATTTTTTATTGAATTTGGATTTGATTTTTTTTTTCTGAATTTAGTTTTGGTTATTTGAATTTATATTTTATTTATATATGTAAATATAAATGAGAATATAAATGGGTTATGAGAAAATTCCTTGAATTTGAATTGATTTAGATTTGATTTGAGCTAAATCAATAAGATAGAATCAAAGTGACTTTAGAAGAATTTTTGAAATTTGGAATTTGAATTTTGAATTTGGTTTGATTGATTTGAATTTATATTTTCATTTATATACGTGAATATAAATGAGAATATAAATGGGTTGTGAGAAAATTTCTTGAATTTGAACTGATTTAGATTTGATTTAGGCTAAGTCCATAAGATAGAATCAAAGTGACTTGGGAAAGATTTTTGAATTTGTAATTTCAATCATAGGTTTCAATCATTTGGAATTGATTCATAATTTGAGAAAATCCATTGAATTGATTTGAGGTTTGAGTTAGAGATGGGGTTGGTATGGGTGTAGAGTTTAACTTGAAAGAAGGAAGTGAGGATTTGGTTTAAGCTATAGGGCAGGCAAATTTTCCTAACACCCCTAGGCATGACCTATTCCTATGGCTAACTCTTCTAAGTCTTTAGGGCTAGGTTGAGTGTCCACCTAATCACTAGATGTTCTTAAGAATAAGGAACTCTTAAAGTCTAAGAGAAGTCTTATGTCTAAGATGGAGGGGTTGAGAGCTCATTCTAAAAAAATGAGGTCAACACTCACATTTTCCAAACAGGTGACCACTAGGGTTACACACTAGCTAGGTAGCTTGTTGGCCCGACCTAGAGCAGCTAATGAGTGAGTGCCACAGGGGGCTTGCTCCCACATCTTTTTGTGTTTGTTGGAAGAGGATAGGATGCCACTTGGGTTATCTCATACCTATCCTAAAACATGCTTAAAAGTTGATGAAATGGTGCCACGAATGGCAGTTGTGATCCCACTAAGGAAGGATATTGCTTGGATTCTCTTATACCTAACTTAGCTGCACTAGTCGAAATAGGATGCCACTTGGGTTCTCTCACACTTGTTCTAGTAGCATTGGGAAATTGTGATTAATTTGTGTTCATGTTATGAAAGAGGGATAGGATGCCTCTTAGGTTATCTTACACCTACCCTAAACATGTCATGGTCGATTCACAAATAAGCAAACAACGCTTCAAATAAAAAGAATATTTTGATGAATTGAAATAAAATTTTGATGATAATTATTTTCAAACATGATTTTATGGGTAGTATTTATTCAAATAGAGCCCATTAATTGGAAGCATTGGGTGTTCCCCTTTACAATCAATAAGTTGATAGGATCCTCCTTGATAGGCCTTCTCTATGACAAAAGGGCCTTCCCAAGTGGGTTCAAACTTGCCTCCCATCTTTCTATGGGAAATAATTAGTCTCCTTAGAACTAAAACATATTCTTTTACTTGAAAAGCTCTAGGGCAGACCAGCTTGTTGTGAGCTTGAATAATCTTGGCTTTGTATAACTCGAGATTCGCATGCCCATAGCTCTCCTCCAAACCTTGAGCTCTTCTAATCGCAAACTTGGCATTCAGAGTGATTTTACTACCCATTGCTATCCTTAGTGATGGGAGCTTTAATGGTAGAATGCACCCATACACTAAGGAGAACGGGGTAGATTGAGTTGGAGTTTTGTATGTGGTGTGGTATGCCCACAAAGCTTCAACTAGCTACTCATGCCACTATTGCTTGTTATCATTGAGCATCTTCTTTAATATCTCGATGAGAGTTTTGTTGAATACTTTTGCTTGGCTATTTTTCCTAGGATAGTAGATGGTGAAGTATCTCCAATCTATACTATGTCTCCTAGCGAAGCTGTTGATCTTGGTGCTCTTGATTGTAGTACCATTATTGGATATAATTCATCAAGGCACCCTGAACCTATATACAATATGGTTCTTGAAAAACTCGAGCACATGCTGAGTTGTGACCTCTCCAAGTTGGATTACCTCCGCTCACTTGGAAAAGTAGTCGGTGGCAACTAAGATGAACCGATGACCTTTGGAAGAAGGAGGATCGATTGGACCCATTATGCAGTACCCCAACACTCAAATGACCATGAGGCCAATGTAGGATGTAGAATGTTGGGTGGTTGATATAAGACCACATCGTGGCTACATCGATGACATCTCGCTACATGGGATCATCAAAGGCCGGTCTATTGACTTTGCTTTCATCTTTCATCTTGATTGATGCGCCAGACCTAAATATACCTCAGTGATGATCTTACGAGCTTCGTGATTGTCTAAATGGCATAACCACATTTGATTAAAAGACCATCGGTACAAGGTGCCATCCACAAGAGCATAGAAGAGAGCTCTCTGCTTCATCTAATGGGCTTGTGATTTCTCTTGAGGTAGTTTACCTGTGTTCAAATAATCTATGAATGGTTGCCTCCAATCCAGTTCCTCATCTTTATTAGCAACGACAACCTCACTTTCAAGAGGGAATCTCTCAATGTGTTCATCATCAATAAGGGATAAGACTTGTCTATTTTGGACCCTTATTAGAATGGACTCATCTTCCGGACATGCCAATTCCTTGAAAAGTTTTGCCAAAGCATCTGCTACTATGTTCTCTCATCGAGGAACCTTGTAGATGGTGACCTCAGGGATTTGGGCCAATAGCTTCATGGTGTACTCGTGGTAGTGACGAAGCTTAAATTTTAGAACCTTATAGGACCTAGCAATCTGGTTCATGACCAACTAAGAATCCCCATAGATGTTGATACTTTTGACACACATTGTAATAGCTAACTCTAGACCAACAATCAAAGCCGCATACTCAACTTCGTTGTTGGTGCATGGATTGGAGAGATAGTATGAGAATATCATCACTTCGCGATCTGGAGTTAAGAGGATGATTCCTACCCCTGTCTTTCCGGGAAGAGTAGATCGTGGTTCTTCTCCTTTTTTAAAGGAAGCTGCACCATCAAAATACATCTCCCAAGGGTGATTTTCAACCTCCCCTAAGTTCATGATTTATTCATCGAGGAGGTCATCACTAAGCGGAGAGTCAGCAGGCAGTGTGTGTGTTGTTAAAAAAGCCGCTAGTGCTTATCCTTTCATCACATGGAGGGGTATGAATGTAATATCGAACTATGAGAGAATCATAGACCAACGTGCCAACCATTTGGGTAATGTTAGTCATGTCATGAGATATTGTAGTGGATTGATTCTTGAAATCAAGCTCACTTTATGAGAAAGCAAATAATATCGTAGCTTTTGGGATGCAAAGATTAAAGCTAGGCAATGTTTCTCAATAGTTGGGTAGTTTGCTTCAGCAGGGATCAAACAACAGATGAGGTAGTAGAGAGTGTTCTCCTTCCCTTTATCATTGGTTTGGGCCAATAAAGTGCCATGGGAGTCATCCAATGCGGCAGTGTAGAGGACAAGTGGCTTGCCCGAGATAGGGGCTACTAGAATTGATGGATTCACCAAATATTGTTTGATGTTTTCAAAAGCATGTTGTCGGTTATTATCCCACTTGAACTTAGCATCCTTTTTGTCAAGTGCTGAAAATGGCTTGCATCTCCCTGATAGATTAGAGATAAAGCATCTTAGATATGCTAACCGCCCTTGGAATGATCTGAGTTGGTTTAAACTTTTAAAGGGTGGCATTTTTAAGATATTTTTGATCTTTTCTGGGTCTATCTCTATTCCTCGGTGTTGGACAACAAAACTAAGGAACTTCCCTGAAGCTACTCCAAATGCACACTTCGGGGTTCATTTTGAGGTTAAATTATCTTAATCATTTGAAAACTACTCTCAAGTTGAAGAGATGGTCTTCCTTTTCTTTGCGTTTGACTACTAAATCATCAACATAATATTCAACTTGATGATGAATGAGTCATTGAATATTTGAGTCATGGCCCATTGGTATGTACCACTGGCATTTTTAAAGCCAAAAGGCATGACCATATAAAAATAGATTCTAATTGGGGTTCGAAAAGCAATGTTTCTTTCATCCTCGGGGGCCATCGTGATTTGGTTGTAGCCAGATGGCCCATCCATAAAGGAGAAAACTGTGTGAGATAAGATGATGTCAATCATTAATTCTGGTATAAGAAGTGGAAATTGATCCTTAGGACATGCCTTATTTAAGTCCCTGAAATTGACACTATTTAAGTCTCTGAAATTTACACATGTGAATTTGGACATTCTTTTTCTTAACTTGCATGACACTGGCTAACCAGGTAGGTAATTTTTCTTCTCTGATGAAACAAGCATCGATCCATTTCTTGACATCATAAATGACCTGTTGTTCAATTTCTAATCGCATGCGTCTAGGAGTTTGCTTGATAGGGTTAGCGTTAGGCTCTATTGCTAGTTTGTGGACTGCTATGTCAGGAGATAATTTGGGCATCTCTTCATAGCTCCATGTAAAGCAGTCTTTAAACTCAGTAAATAGCTTAACTTAATCATTAATTTTTTCTTCATTTAGTAGAGAACTGATGTATGTGGGGCGTGGATTTTCTTCTATCTCGAGGTTGATTTCTTTGAGCTTGTGGATAGTTGAATGGATTTCTTCTTCAAATTCTAGAGGTGCATCTTTGATTTGAAGATCATCCAGATCATCTGAAGTTTCTAAACACACTTTCTCATAACAATTAGTATGGTTTGAGAAGATTCTATTAGAATATAGATGATTGGTGACAACTAAGTGATAATAATCATCATTGACTGGACCCACTGTACCGAATCTTATTCTTTGTCTTGATTGTGCATCTCTGCCTTTATTGTTCCACAGCTTCTTGAAATACTCTGACCTATGCCTGGCCAATGTATAAGGAATCAAACCTTTCTTTGCAAGATTATGAACACAAGGCAAGTACCAATCAAAAGGCAATTTCATTAAATATTTATATGAATTATCCTCGAGTTCTACATCTGCTTCTAGACTTTAGGATGATTATCCCAATAGGAATCTTTTTAGCTTGACATCCATGGAAGATCTAGGGGCTTCCTTAGCTTGACATCCACAGCTAAAGTTCCCAACTGCTGCCTAACAATTTTATATAAACCTAATTCAAATACATTTGTGATTTTCTTAGAGGCCTAGTCTTCATCACTGTTTGGCTCTAGTATCACCTCCAATGAAACCCACTGAGAGGGGTTGTTTGGTGTGAATAGCAGGGGTACTCCTATGAACTGAAACATGGCCCTTGTTGGCTAACTGCCAACCAGGGGGTCTTTCGCCTCTGGAATTGCCTCTCCTTTGTCTCTGCCTAGTGGAGGTCGAGTCATCCTACCCATATGTCTGCGTGGTGGAATAAACTATGGGTGGAATGTAACATGCAGCTCTACCTTTTTCTTAGTATCCCTTTCTCGCTCATTTGTACCTTCTTTCTTCTTTTCTTTTTTCTTTTTCTTTTTCTCTTTCTATTTCTTTTTCTTTATTTTCTTTTTCTTTTGTGTTTGAATTTTGGCCAAATTTATGAGAAAGGGTGTTTTAATTTTGAGGAAGATAGTGGGTCGCATCCTCTTATATCTCGACCTCTCTAACTGAAAATGTTTTTTCATCTCCTTTGAGACAGTATTCGATTCCACCTCTTCCAAACTTGATGCACTGATGAAGGGAGGATGAAATCATCTTATTCTGGTGTATCCAAGGCCTACCAAGCAAAGCAATGAAAGATGTATTTGAATCAATTATATAGAACTTGGCTTCAGTCTTCTAGTCACCTATTTCCAAAGGTAATACTATCGAGCCTAAAGCCCTCTTGTCTTGTTTGATGAATCCTCTCAACATCATTTGATCTTCCTGAGCTTAGAGATGTCAATCCTCAAATAGGAAAGGGTTTTCAGGCTCATAATGTTCACCGGTGCCCCTGGATTAACTAACACCCTAGAAAGTCTGAATCTGCCTATATCCACTATAATGTAGAGGGGGAGGTTGTGCTTCATGTCCCCCAAAAGAAGTTCTTCATCTATGAATGTGACTCCCTGGGCTTCTCTTGAATAATGTGCCTCCTCCCCAATAGCAGTCAGCTGAGCTAAGCATATCTCTGGATTAATAAGAGCCTTGATTAATGATTCTCTCACCTCTTTGGATAAGACAAGGGCATTATATACGCTTAGTTTAGCTGGCAACTTTCTTAGATGAGTGAGGATATTGTAATCAACTGTAGGCTGATCCTCCATAAGAATATCTATGGGCGGAGCATCCTGTGGAGGGGCTTCTTGCTCGTTGGAACCAATGACTTATTTTCCCTTATCTTGAGGTGCTGCCCTAGGAGGTAGAACCTTGCCACTATGAAGGTTAACTTTGGTGATCGCTTGTGGTGGGTTAGTGGAAGATTTTACCTACTCATCAAGCATACCTACAGCTTCTCCTATAGGACTCTCGAAATCAGATGATTCCAATCTCAAGAGGTGAACCCATAGTATTCAGAAAAAGAAAATCCATTTCTAAATCAGAAAGAGGATAAACGGAGTTATTATAATTATTTAGACTTGAAGAGTTTTCTAAAAGATTATAGTCAGACAACCCATCATAAGTGACACATATGTAATTCAAATTAGCTTTATTCCTTGATTTGTTAGATTTATAAGGAGGTACATAGTAGAAATCTAGTAAAGTAAGTGGGGTGAGGGAATTGATGCCCTCATCCGTCAATATAAGATGTCTACTAAAAGAAGAGCTAGTTGAAGTAGAAGTGTCAAGTAATAAATTTAACTGGAATGGAGGTCGGGGCTCTATGGCTTTTAGTTGGCTATCCTGCAAGTATGCTTGGATGAGCTCCCACTTTCCCAAGTTATCTTTGGAAACTTGCAACCTTCCTTGATGTTGAGGTCTGTGCACACGGAAGAAAGTTTCTTGATTTTTGAAATAATCTTTTTAGAGGTTCGGGATAGAGAGATATCCCAACCTTCTATTATTTTGAGAGGATCACATGTATCCCCAAAGATTACTCTAACAGAACTGGATGGTTGTTCCACTCGATATTCCTTAAGGATAACTATAACGCCTGACTTGTAGTTATGCTCAAGCCAATCCTTAAATGTGTAGCAATCCTCCAAAATATAGCCTAGCATACAGTGGTAGGGGCAAAAGTTAGGATCATACTCCTGCCCACTTCCTCCGGCCTTCAAGGCTTCGGTAGCTGAAAACCAAATTTCTTTAAAAGGTTCTTAAAGATTTTCTTGTCTACCTCCCTCTTAAATGAATAAGATTTGTTTAGTTTATCCAAAAGTGTAGATGGATGATAGCTACCTAGGGGTGGGTATGTGTATCGTTGTTGAGAGTATGGTTGAGGAGGAGGCGGTGAAGGCCATGGGATTGTTGTACTGGCCGATGGGATGGCCTAGGTGGTGGTAAAGGAGGTGAAAGTGGCGGCTGTGGAGCTCAAGGTCTCTCTTGCTGATCCCTGGCCAGTTTCTTCCCCTTGTCCAGCACTGCTACTTCCCCTGACTTCTTTTCATAGACCTTATGTGGCTTTGGCTTTGATGGCTGATCTTGAAAAGGCAACTATTTGGCCTCTCCTTGTAGACTAGACATCTTATTGATTAGCTTCTCAAATATCTTGATGGTAAACCCTTTAAGCATTAAGGTGACCGGGCCATGAATATTCTTTAGTAAAATTTTAATAGTGTGTTGTTCAGACAGCTACGGCTCGCATTTCATGCTTATGTGCTATCTAAGAATATAATCAATGAGGGACTCACCGGGGTGTTATTGTCCTATAACGAGATTGCCCATAGTCACCCTTTGTTGAGCTCTAGCAAACCTCTTAACAAAGAGTTGGTCCAATTTAATAAAAGTCTTCACTGAATCATTGGGGAGTTCAGCATACAAATCAAAGGCTATACATGCTGGGCTGCTGACAAAGAGATAGAATAATAGTGCATCGTTATCATCAGCGTTACAACAGCTGGCCCTGAAGTATGCTATATGTTGGTGTGGGTTCCCACTAACATCAAAACTCTTGAAAGAAGGAGGCTCAAACCCTTAGGATATTGGATAACATCGAATTCCTCTGGGTAGGGTCTAACCTTTGGAATTGATGAACCACCTCGGGCTTACGCCAGCACTTCTCTCACTTGTTGTTCAACCATGAGCATGATATCTTTTTTCTGTATAGAAGTACTGTCCACTACCTTCCTATACAAGCTAGTGTTGCGCTGCTCTACGAGAGGTGAACTCTTGGGTTGATCCAAGACATGCAAGATAACTTAGCTAACCTGGCCTCCACAAGGGTGGGATACCGGCTTGATTTTGAAGTGCTAGAACCGTCGCTAGCAAATCTTTGAGCCTCTTTCCCATCTTGTCAATCTACTCATCCTTCTATTTATGTTGTTGAAGGAGGTGTCCAATAGTGTCATCTGCTCACCACAACACCTGTAAACTCGATCCCAAAGGTTACGTATTGCTCAACCATATACCTCACATTTGGGTCTTCCAATCATCTTCATTGGGATCAGAGCTAACATTCTCTTCCTCTAGGTCAGACTAGTCCTACCTTAGGATTTCATCTTCTCAGTGAGATACTGCACTACGATGTCATCGAAGGAGCCGTCTAACTGTGCAGGCACAAAAGCTCATGGCTGACCAGTAGTGGGATCATGCTCATGAATGGATATACATCTGACATCCCCTGCTACTAGATTGCTAACCCTGTGAGGGCTACACTCACTAGAAGAAACATGCTCATGGCTGTCAACTGCTATAGATAGAGTACTTCTCCTACGTGGATCTATCTCCATAGGACAACATAACTATCTCCTTCTCCCTCTATTGCTGCTACATCCATGATCTACTGAGGTAGTGGTGGTGATGGTATGACTACGATACTATGAGGTCGCCACTCCCTCTTCACCAAAACTAAAGTAAGAGGTCTTGTAGGAGAGCTCGGCCTCACCTCAGTCGGTGACGTAGATGGAGTGGGAACCCTTGGCCGTAGTCGGATCACCAGTGTGGCTTTCTTTTCCCCTGATGCTTCCTTCATGGCTTTATATGGAACTTTGGAAGATGGGACCTGTATTGGCGATGGCGGACGTGGAGCAAATCGGTGTGATGGAGACAACATAGACTCCTTATGTGTGGAAGCTCTCCTTCCATGGTGGGTAGTACCAGTTAATAGAATTCTATCGGTGTGACTGGTGTAAGTAGCATGCTAATCGAGGAAATCTATGAGGGAAGAAGCTGCTAACTGCCTAGCGTACCTTCGCCTCTCTCTACTAGTAACATGAACGGATACACATGCCTCTCTGGACCTCTCCTAATGGATATGCTCACCCACACAGTGAGGAATAACTGATCGTAAATCAAATTGGGCATCGGACTCTGACCATCCGTAAGCACTGCCAACTTGGCACAGAACTGTCTTGAGGTCGGCATACGACCTCCTCTTATCTCTAGTAGGTGCCTCATACTGAACTACAGGTGGAGGTGACACTGTAATCCTTCTAACATCTTCCTCTCCATCAAATATGGAAAGAGGATGGAACTTGTTTTGTGTAATCAAAAGAGAAACTACCTTGGGTGACTCCTCTACTGTAACCTGAGAGATTGCCTCCATCTCCTTAGCGATGTGCACATGATGTTGCTTTATATTGTGGCTCTTATTGTGGCACTGAGTTCTTCTAGGTGGAGCAGTACGGGAACTAGACCCTATCTCAAAGGTATGGGAGACTATCCCTGAAGGCTGGGTAGCCTTCCCTTTGGAGGAAGTGAGTGGGTACTAGCCCGTACTAGGGCAGTAATGGGAACAACTAAACGTACTGGCACTAGAGTTGTGGCTATTGTAGGAACCTCCACAGTGTTCCTCTTTAGTGAGGAAAATTCAAAATCTGAAGGCATCTCAACATGGTTGACTGGCTTCTGCTCAGTCACCATATTCTTACTGACTGTGGTGAAGGTTACCCCCTCACAAGTGATCCTAGCCCCCTCGAATCCTCAGCCAAAGTGTATCAGATGAGCAAAATCAATCTGTGGGAGGTTGGCCTGGTCCAAGGCCAAATCTATCCCAAAGGAGAAAGTAAACACATACTTCTTAGCATCCATTTACTAAACTAAACTTGAGAAAAAGCTGATTAAGACTAAACTAGAACTCTGAAATTGTTGAAAACAAACTCAAATCAGATTTTCTATTTTTATATTTTGTTGACTTTTTTAATTTGATTTAGAATTTGAACCCACACCCAATAATTTGAATATGTAAAGTGAGGTTCTTTGTATTTAGGAGAGCGATTTTGAATGAATTGGAGAAGAGCTTTTTGAATTTAGAACCTACTTTCAAAAAAAAAATTATATGTTGAAAATGTGTCCAAATATTTTGAAGAGATTTTTATGCTTCTATTAGTTAATATTTGAATTTGATTTTATGTTTAGGGACCCTTTATTTAACAAATTTGAATATGTTAAATAGAGAGTCAATTGATTTTGTTTAGGATTGCTCATTTAGCAAAGTTGGGTATGCTAAATGAGATGTTTGACAATAATTTTCATCTTTTGCATGTTTGCCCATGATGTGCATCATGTGTGAATTTGAAATTGGAGTCTTTACTTAGCAAATTTATGTATGCTAAAGGAAGTCAAAAGTATTTGATTCTTTGTTTTGATTTTTTAAAATGAGGTCTTTACTTAGAAAATTTGGATATGCTAAATAAAGGCCAAATGTGTTTGATTTTTTATTTTTGAAAATGGAACCTTTACTTAGCAAATTTGTATATGCTAAATAAAGTCCAAGTGTGTTTTTAGTTTTGATATTTTGACTTTTGAAAATGAGAATTTTACTTAGCAAATTTGTGTATGCTAAATAAAGTTCAAATGTGTGTTTGGTTTTGATGTTTTGATTTTTGAAAAGAGGGATCTTTACTTAGCAAATTTGGGTATGCTAAATAAAGTCCAAATGTATTTTTTGGTTTTGATGTTTTTGATTTTTGAAAAAAATGAGAATTTTACTTAGCAAATTTGTGTATGATAAATAAAGTTTAATTGTGTTTTTGGTTTTGATGTTTTGATTTTTTAAAAGTGAGAACTTTACTTAGCAAATTTGTGTATGCTAAATAAAGTTCAAATGCATTTTTGGTTTTAATGTTTTGATTTTTGAAAAGAGGGATCTTTACTTACCAAATTTGTGTATGTTAAATAAAGTTTAAATGTATTTGATTCTTTGTTTTGATTTTTGAAAATGCGGTCTTTACTTAGCAAATTTGGGTATGCTAAATAAATTCCAAATATGTTTGATTTTTTTTATTTTTATTTTTTTGTAAATGGAACTTTTACATAGAAAATTTGTGTATGCTAAGTAAAGTCCAAATATATTTTTGGTTTTGATGTTTTGATTTTGAAAAGAGAGATTTTTTTCTTAGCAAATTTGTGTATGCTAAATAAAGTTCAAATCTATTTGATTCTTTGTTTTAATTTTTGAAAATGAGGTCTTTACTTAGCAACTTTGGGTATGCTAAATAAAGGCCAAATGTGTTTTATTTATTTATTTTTTTTTTAGAAATGGAACATTTACTTAGAAAATTTATATAACCTAAGTCTAAATGTGTTTTTGGTTTTGATGTTTTGATTTTAAAAAAGGGATCTTTGCTTAGCAAATTTTTGTATGCTAAATGAAAGATCCAAATTTATTTTGATAAATGAAACTCTCATTTGAAAATTTTGGGTATGTTAAATGGGAGTTAATCATATTTTTTTTTTCAAAGATGAACCTTTTTTGTGTGTGATTATTGCTTTTTTTAAAAGAAGGGAGTTCCAACAACACATGGGGAATGTGTTGAGTGGAATTTTAAATAATGTTACTTTGTTTTGGAAATAAAACCTCCATCCAATAAATTTGGATATATTGAATGAAGAGGCTTATCTTTAAATTTATACTTTTTTTTATTGAAAAGGAAGAAACTCCAACTTCAACATATGTGAGATACGTATTGAATGGAGTTTCAATTTTTATGACATGATTTTATTTGGAAATGAAACCTTCATTCAATAAATTTGGGTATATTGAATGAAGATATTCATTTTCAAATATGTGCTTTTTGAAAGTTGATTTTGATTTTATTTGGAAATGAAATCTTCATTCAATAAATTTGGGTATATTGAATGAGGATGTTCATATGTGTTTTTTGAAAGATGATTTTAAATTTATTTGGAAATGAAATTTTTATTCAATAAATTTAGATATATTGAATGAGGATGTTCATATGTGCTTTTTAAAAGATGATTTTGATTTTATTTGGAAATAAAATCTTCATTCAATAAATTTAGGTATGTTGAATGAAGCTATTCATTTTCAAATATGTGCTTTTTGAAAGATGATTTTGATTTTATTTGGTAATGAAATCTTCGTTCAATAAATTTTAATATATTGAATGATGATGTTCATATGTGCTTTTTAAAAGATGATTTTGATTTTATTTGGAAATGAAATCTTCATTTAATAAATTTTGGTATATTGAATGAGGATGTTCATATGTGCTTTTTAAAATATGATTTTGATTTTATTTTTGAAAAGAACTTACATATAACAATCATGAGGATTGTTAGATGGAGTTGAGTTATATATATATATATATATATATATATATATATATATATATATATATATATATATATATATATATATATATATATATATATATATATATATATATATAATATTTTATGAGGGATTTATTTGTAGAATGAATCCTACCTTATCATAGAAATAGTAAGGAAGTTCAACAAGTTTTTTTAGTTATTTCTTTTGGTTAAATTTTATTTTCACCTATTGGGGGACCCAATAGGGGTTTTAAGACTACATAGAGTGAAGTCTAAAACCTAAAGAATGTTGGCTAGCTTAACTTAAGAATGAAATGAGTTAAGTGCCAATGGAAAAGAAGGATAGTCTCGGACTCATATGAAATACAAATTCACTATTGATACTTGGAGACAACGATCATTTACCAAAGATGGATAGAGGAACCATCATGAGTGGAGTCCCCAGAAAAATCTATGGTGTTTATTTTATTTTTTAAACTTGGAATTTGAAAAATGGTATGTGTTGTTGGGACATCACGTAGATCCATAGATGTACTCATTAGGGTGATCAAGTGTGACATCAAGAAATGATGTACTATCTCAAGAGGTAGAAGTCACCACCTTATAATAGACCTAATCACCTAATAAGAACTCCTAAGGACAATGAGTCTTCGAATGTACCAGAGATCTTTCTCCTACTTTACATGGGAAATTAAAGTATATTTTATTTAAAGCGGGTCCGTTAAGTTTCCTGTGGAGGCAAGCCCCCATAGTTAATTACATCCAAAGTAATGAGATTTCTTAAGAATACTCTCGATTAAGGTAAATGATCATTGTCTCCAAAGATTTCAAAGATAGTACTATCAACAAATTGATTATTTTTGGAAAATCAAGTGGGATTGATCAAGAGGAGAGAGTTATTATCGAAACTAAAGGGAGATGAGTAGGGGATGCTCACGATGCTAGGAAATCTAGCGAGCATCCCAAACTATCCTATGGTCGGTCTTTTTATATTTTTGAAATTGAAGAGGATTATATATTTGAGTTGAATTTTTATTAAAAATCTAGGGCTTACAATTCCACAACACAAGATCGTGGAAATATCTAAGAGGTGAGGATTTATGCTTGTAGCCTACAAAAAGGAAACAACAATCTCGGATCCTAAATCAAGAAAGCTTTGGATAAGGGCTAAGGCACGATCTAAATCTAAGGTGAAAATGGGTATATGGTTTATCTTCATAAGAGAGAATAGACCCTCCCGACTATTGGACTTACCACCGCCTAGGGGTGGCCGCCAACTAACTCCTCCTACGATTTTAAATACATGTAGGCAAGTCTTATGCTTTGCAAGATAGCTAGGCTATTGTTGCAAAATATATGTGAGTTAAAGCTCTTCTAGATAATAAGGTTTAATTTAGATTTTGATTAGTATTTAATTACATTTTAATGTTTAATTAAGCTTTGATTTAATATGATTAGTTTGATTAACTTAATTAGTTTATTTAAGATGTGTGATCAAATTAATTAGTAGATTAATTAAGTGTTTGATTTGAATTTGATTTAAAAAGTTAATTTGGTTCATTAAGATGATGGATTAATTCATTAAGTTTGCATTAATTAGGTGTTTATTCAATTGGATTAGCTTAAGGGTAATTAGTTTAATTAAGAAGTGTGTTTAGATTAATTATTAAATTAAATAAAGATTTATTTAATTTTTAATTTGGTTTTATATTTATTTAAATTAATGATGAAATTAATGACTTAATGATTTATATTTAATTTAAGATTTGATTGGTATTTAACTGTATTTATGTTTGATTAAGCTTAGGTTTAATATGATTAATTTGACTAACTTAATTAGTTTATTTGAGGGGTCTGATTAATTATTAAATTTAATTAGGGTTTTAATTTAAGTTTAATTTAAGAGTTAGCTTTAATGTAATTTATTTAAATTAATTTGTTTCATTTATTATGTTTGTTTAGTTTTACTAACATATTTGATTTAGTTGTTAGGGAGGAGTTAAATGCATGTGATGGAGAGAATTAAATGAGATTGAGTGGAATCCTATGTGGGGGGAGGATCCATGAGAAATTTAATTGGGTTGCTGATTTTGGGCTGATCCCAAATGGGTTTGGATCAGGTTTGATGAGCCCCCAATGGGTCATGGCTTGGTTTCAAGAGATTTGACTCAATTTAAGTTATATGGGTCATATTGGGTCATATCAGGTTAGGTTGACCAATTGGTCAAATTGGGTCAAACTAAGGCTTACTTTATGTTTAAATGATAATTTGAAGAGTTTTGGTATGATTAATTTGATTTAATTTGGCTTAGAATTGATTTTGGCTCATTTGGAATCAAATGGGTCAAGTTGACCAATTTGATTAAAATCGACCAAATTAGCATGGGTTATGGGTTAATTTTTGTTCAATTGGCTAATTGAAGATGAATGTGATCTTTGATTCGAATCAAATTGGAATTAATTTGGATTTAAGTCAAATTGATCCTTTAAGCTAATTTGAGCTAAATGGCTCAATTGAGCTCGATTGATCAAATTGGGTTTAATTATAGATTTGGTCAAGTTCAATGATCAATTTGGAATGAACTTGAGCCATTGATTGCAATCAATTTGGTTAGATCATGGTTTGACCTAATTTGGTCCTTTAGGCCAATTTGGGCCAACTTAGATCAAATGGCCAATTGGGCTTAGTTTGGCTCAATTGGTGGTCAAGTCATATTTAAATATTGATTTTGGGTTGATTCAAATTATTAGTTTCAATTAGTTTGATGTAGGATGAGTCTTAGCTAGTTTTGGTTCATTTGGGCTAAGGGTTGACTTTGTCAAATAACTAAGTTGATATGGTTTGACCCAATTGATTGCAATTGATCATCCTAAGGTGATCAACAAGCATGGTGGAAGGTTTTGGTGAGCTTGGTTCAATCCAATTTGGGTTAGATTGGAAGTTGGCTCAAATGAGTCCTTTAGGATTAAGTGGACCTAAGTGGGTCAATTGGTCTAGTTTTGGTTTGATTTGAGTTTAGTTGAACATATATATATGAGCCCTAGATTGAAATATAAATTCAACGGCAATCAATTTGGAGTCCAATGGGTTTTGACTTAATTGAAATTTTTAAGTCAAAAGGGCTAAGTTAGGCTTGAATTGGCTTAACTTGAATTTGGTTTGATGATTGTAGATTTCATTTATATTTGGATAGATGATTGAAGGAAAGATTGATTCAAGAGAAAATCCATTGGCTGTGACTTGATCTAGATAGAATTTGGCTAGATCCAAAGAATTGGCTTAAAGGGCTTAAATTGAGTTTGGATTTAATTTTGGATATAGTTGTGGTCATTTGAATTTGTTTTAATTTAAAAGGGGTTTTGGCTAAGATTATGAAGGTGGTTCATATAGCTTAGGAAGGGTCTTAGGATTTGAATTTGATTTAGGGTTTCAATCATTTGGAGTCAAATTTTAAATTAGATTTGGAATTTGAATTTGAATTTAAGGTTTGGTTTGATATTTGAATCTAAGTTTGATTTGATAAAGTGTGTATATGGATTGAGGGCTAGATGTGATTTCCTTAAGTCCAAAGGCAGCTAATCCAATGATTAACCCTTCTAAGTCTCTAGGCTTAGGTTAAGTGTTCACCTAATCACTAGATGTGTCTTATGACTAAGAAAATCTTAGTGTCTAGAAGATTCCTAAGTCTAAGAGAATGAGGTTGAGAGTTCACTCTAAAAGTGAGGTCAATAAAAGGATCCCCAGTAGGTGTGGTGTAACTAACAAGGCACACCACACGCATTGGCGTTGACTGAAATGATCAACAACATCTAGAAGATTGCAAACACTAATGAGAAATGATCTATACCAAAACCCGAGAGATAGATATGATCACGATCTTAGTGTGATGCGGCTATCTTTATGCCAAGGGCATAAGGGAGCAAGAAGGAATCTGCTGGGGATTGAGTACATGAACCTTCCATTAATGAAGCAGGTTCAAGTTATCTGTTGAGGGATAAGAATTTGAGTTTAATTATGAATATGATTAGTTTGGGTGTGTATCCACTTAGATAAGAATCTATAATCTGATGGGTATCAAGATCGAATTAATTTTAATTTGTTTTATTTTAATTGATGTGGAGACATATCCACTAGGGATAAGAATTTGATTGGATTTTTTTGATTTGTTTGATTAGACTCCACTAGGGAGGTTGGTTTAATTTGTTATATCTCCACTAGGGAGAAGGGTTCTAGATTGAGGGCATATCCTTAGGGGATGTATGCTCGATTGAATTTATTTGATTTAGATTTAGGTTTCACTAAGGAGGCTAATTTGATTTGTGCCTCACTGGGGAGAAATTTGGTTTGTTTGATATGTCTAATTTGACTCCACTAGGGAGGTTGATTTTGAATTTATTTTGTTATGGAATCTATCGGTGTGCGATGGACTACACCAGAAGCCACGGGGCCTTGACATCTTAGATTTATAAGTCCAAAGGGGTAGTCTACGCCATAAGGTAGGACTATCAACCTAAGGTTACCTTTGAGTGCACGACTATAGGAAGAAGGCATAATACATCTTCCAAAGTAGGGATCACTTTGATGATCTATCAATGACAATAAATGAACCCTAAGGAAACTCAGAGTAGTCGATGATTAATTTGATTTATATTGATTTGATTTGAAATGATTTAATTTGGTGTGTTATGTTGTGGACCTTTTATGCGATGGACCCGAGAAGGAGCTATGTCGGACTGTCTCAAATTTACAAGTCCAAAGGGGTAGTCTACCAGCCACAAGGTAGGACTATCCGACTAAGGTTGCCTTTGATGTGAGTGTCTTGAAAGCATAGCGACTTACATCTTCAAAGTAGGGATCATTGGGGTGATGATGCATAAATCAATCCGATCTAGGGAACGAATGCCACTATGGACTCATATTGACTCAAGAATAGTCATTAATTTAATTTTAGATGGACCCTTGATTGATGGATCTACTAAGAAGGAGCTAATATCGACTAGACTATCTTGGGTTTACAAATCCAAAGGGATAGTCTACCATTAGGTAGAACTAACCAACCTAAGGGGTGCCTTTTCATTTTGCAATGGTCAAGTTAGGAAGAAAAGCAGGACTCACATCTTTCTAAACAAGGAACCAGGGGTGATTGTTAAACTGCATAACAAATTGGGCTGGTAGGGCGCCCATCGATTTGCGTTAGATGTGGAAAGAATGCGTAATAGACTTATATCTTTCAAAGCAAAGATGATGGTGGTAACTCATTGGTGGCAAGTTGAACCGACCAGGGTACTTGAGAGAGTATCGAGGGACTTATCTCAACTCAAAGTAGTCAGGCAATTCCTATAGGGAGTTTTACTGACACTGCCCTAAAGATAGGATGCCTGCTTGGGAAAGGGGCCACTCGGGGCTTGAATTCCTAATCCACAAGTGAAGATATATTTTTTTATTTTATATTTGCATGGACCCTGTTGGTTTGTGAGGGACCACACTAAAAAGAAGCTCATATCAGCCTTGTCCTATCTCAGACTTACTGGACCAAGAGAGAATCTGCACATCCGCTGAACAAATTCTCCAATCACATGGGTGGTTACTAGGAAAGGGGACTATCCAATCTAAAAATAAATGGGGTAGTGTCTAAATGGGGTTGCTAAGGATGTAATTCAAATAGAGTGACCATAGAGGAGGTGTCACTAGGGGCTTTATCCAAAACCCTATAAAAGAGAGCCTGTAGGTATTCAATGGCCAACTCTGGGAGAAAGTGTGGGGACTCACATCTGCCAAGAGTAGTGTATCCACTAGGTGGGTTGCCATCAGCATGGCGATAACCAACCAACCTAAGGTGCGGTTTGCAATCGTAGAAAGAAGGCATGTACTTACATCTCTAAGTAGAGCGATCGGGATAGTCTATCTCTTGACATGGGCCATCCACCTAGGGCTACTACTACGAAGTTCTGTAAGGACCACCAAGCTTGAAGTAGTCGAGGAAAGGAGCCTTGGGGACTTATCCTAAACCTCAAATATACTTGACCTAGTTCTGCATGATGGCTAGTTCAAGAAGAAAGCGTGTGAGCTTACATCCTCTTAAACAAAGTCAACATGAGGTAGCTGGATGCATAGTGAGGCTACAATAAGTGCTCATTTTGATGGTCAAGTCGTGAAAGCGTAGGGACTCACATCAAGTAAACACTAGGTGACACCTAGCAAGGTAGCATGTGTTAGACAAAAATGAGTGAGTGCCACAGGGGGCTTGGTCCCACATCAAAATAGCCCGAGATAAAATATATATATTTATTTATGTTGTGAAAGAGGGAATAAGATGTCGCTTGGGTTCTCTTACACCTAACTTAGTTGTACTAGTCGAAATAGGATGCCTCTTGGGTTCTCTTACACCTATCCTAATAGCACTGGAGGATCATTTGTAGTTTGTGTTTGTGTTGTGGAGGGATAGGATGCCTCTTGGGTTCTTTAGGCCTACTCTAAACACATCATGGTAGATTCATAAGCAAATAATATTTCTAACACAAAAGAGATGAAACTTGAGATGAAAAGAAGTTTTATTGATAATTATTTTCAAACAAGATTTATTGATAGTATTTCTTTAAGTAGAGCCCATTGATTGGAAGCATCAGGAGCTCTCCTTTACAATTTATGAGTTGATAAGATCCTCCTTATTAGGTCTTTTTTATGGCATAAGCGCCTTCCCAAGTGGGTTCAAACTTGCCTCCCATCTTTCGACAAGCAACAATTAGTCTCCTTAGAATTGAAACAAGCTTTCCTACTTGAAAAGCTCTAGGATGGACCAACTTATTATGAGCTTGAATCATCTTGGCTTTGTATAACTCAAGGTTCTAGCATGCAGTAGCATCTCTCCAAACCTTGAGCTCTTCCAACCAACTTGGCATTTTTTCTTGTGATCTTTACCCCATAGCTATCCTTAGTGGTGGGAGTTGGACCTGTAATGGTAGGACAGCTTTGGATCCATACACTAAGGAGGAAGGGGTGGACTGTGTTGGTGTTCTATAGGTTGTGCGGTATGCCCACAAGGCTTCAATCAATTATTCATGCCATTGGCATTTGTTATCATCTAGTGTCTTCTTCAGTATTTGAATTAGAGTTTTGTTGAAGGCTTTTGTTAACCCATTTGCCCTTGGATAGTAGATGGTAGAGTATATCCAATCTATGGTGTGTCTCCGAGCAAAGCTGTTGATTTTAGTGCCTTTAATGCAGTACTATTATCAAATATAATTCATCGAGGCACACCAAACCTATATATGATATGGTTTCTAAAAAATTGGAGCACATGCTAAGTTGTGACCTCTCTTGGGATTGCTTCACCGGAAAAATTAGTCGTGGCTAGAATGAATGATGACCCTTGAAGAAGAAGATCGATTAGACCCACTATGTAAAACACTCAAATGGCCATGAGGCCAATGTAGGATGTAGAATGTTGGGTGGTTGATGTAGGACCACACCATTACGACATTGGTGCATCTCCTAGCTACGCCCATGTAATATGATCATCAAGGCCGAGTATCCTAGTCTTGATCTTGGCTTTCATCTTCAGACCGGATTGATGTGCTCCACATAAACCTGAGGTCACAATTCTGGCTTCATGTTTGTCCGCATAAACGTAACCACATATGATCAAGGACTACAAGGTGCCATCCTAAGAGTATAGAAAGGGCTCTCTCGCTTCACGATGTGCTAGTGATTTCTCTTGAGGTAGTTTTCCTATATTTAAATAATCTATGAATGGTTACCTCCAATCAGACTCTCTATCCTTTTTGACAATGACAACCTCGCCTTCAAGAGAGAATCTCTCAATGAGTTCAACATCAATAAGGCATAAGACTTGCCTATTTTGGACACTTATTGGAATGGACTCATCTTCACATGCCAACTCTTGGCAAGCTTGGCTAATGCATCACATTTTCCTCGAGAATCTTGTAAATGGTAACCTGGATTTGGGCCAACAACTCTATGGTATACTTGTGTAATGATGGAGCTTTAGAACTTATAGGACCCAGATGGTTGATGACTAACGAGAATCTCCAAAGATGTTGATACTGATGCATAGTATAATGACTAACCTGCATCGAAAATCGAGCCTCATATTCGCTTCGTTGTTGCTGCATGAATTGGACAGATGATATGAGAATCTCATAACATCGTGGTTTAGAGTTACGAGAACTATTCCTACCCCTGCCTTCCCTAGGATAATAAATTATGGTTCTTCTCCTTTTTGAGAAGAAGTTGCACCATCAAAATACATCTCCCAGCAGTGAATGCTAATGTCCCCTAAGTTCATGATTTGTTCATCGGGGAGGTCATCACTAAGTAGAATCGCAAGTGGGTGTCGCTAAGAAATCACAAGTGCTTGTACTTTCATGACACGGAGGTGCATGAATGTTATGTCAAACTGAGACAAAATCATAGAACAATGTGCCAACCATCCATTTAAGGTCGGCTATGTCATGAGATATTGTAGTGGATTGACTCGAGATCAAGTTCACCTTATGAGAAAGCATGTAGTGTCAGCTTTTGGGATGCAAAGATTAAAGCTAGCAATATTTTTTCAATAGGTGGATAGTTTGCCTCACAGGATTAGATGATGATAATAAGAGATCATTTCTTCCCTTCATCATTGGTTTGAACCAACAAAGTGCCAAGGGAGTCGTCTAATGTAATAGTATATAATATGAGCAACTTGCCCGAGATAGGGGCTACAAAAACTGGCGGCGTCATCAGATATTGCTTGATGTCTTTGAAGGCATGCTAGCACTATTCATTCCACTTGAACTTGGCATCCCTTTTGATAAGTGTCGAGAATGGTTGGCATCTTCTGGATAAGTTTGAAATGAAGCATCTTAGATATGCCAACCTCTCTTGGAATGACCTGAGTTATGTTAGCTTTTAGGGTGTGGAATTTCTAATATTGTTTTGATCTTTTGGATCAATTTCAATGATGTCGACAATAAACAAATTTTCTAAGCTACTCAATGCACACTTCGGGGTTCATTTTGAGGTTGTATTATCTTAACATTCAAAACTACTCTCAAGTCAAAGAGATGGTCTTCCTTTTCTTTGCTTTAATAATGAGATCATCGATAGCATTCAACTTGATGATGAATGAGTTCATCAAGATTTGAGTCATGGCGGTATGTGGCACCATATTTTAAGGCCGAAAGGCATGACCTTATAACAATAGATTTCGACGGTTAAAAAAGTAGTGTTCTTTCATCCTCATCTTAATTTGGTGTAGCATGACCCATCCATAAAGAAGAATACTACATGAGATGAGGCGATGTCCACCATTAATTTTGGTATAGGAAGTGGAAATTCATCCTTAGGACATGCCTTATTTAGATCCCTAAAATCGATGCATATGTGAATTTGACCATTCTTTTTCTTAACTGGATGACACTAGCCAACCGTAGATATTTTTTCTTCCTAATAAAGATCGATCTTTCTTGATTTCAAAGTGACCCGTTGTTCAATGTCTAATCGCATGCATCTAGGAGCCCGCTTGATAGTTAGCATTAAATTCTATTGCTAGTTTGGATTTCTATATGTGAGATAAACGCATTTTCATAACTCCATGCAAAGTCCTTAAACTCTCAATAGCTAACTAAGTCATTGGTTTCTTTTTCATTCAAGAACGATGTATTTCAAATGAATTATCTTCTTTCTGTTGATTTCTTTGAGCTCTCGATGGTTGATATGATCTCTTCAAACTCGGCGATGCATCTCAACTTTAGCTTTTGGTCATCCAAGTTTCTAAACATACCTCCTCATAAGAGTTAGCATGATTTGAGAAGAACCTATCAATTCCAAATGCTTTATGATGACTGGCAATGGTTGTCATCAATGGACCCACTATGCCAAATCCTAGTCCTGGTCTTGATTGAGAATGTCTTTGTTATCCCATAACCTTTCAAAGTAATCCAATTGTAGACCAAGTATGTGGAATTAATCCTTCTTTGCTAAATTAAGAACACAAGGAGTACCAATCAAAAGGTAATATTAAATCTTTATATGAATCATCCTCAAGTTCTACATCGCTTCTTGACTTGAGGATGATGCTCCAAGAAAGAATCTCTGCCTTTACATTTGTGGAAGACTTGGGGCTTCCTTAACTACCAAACCTCAACTTTTGTGAGAAAGTGAGGTTAGAGCTAAAGTTCCAACACTACCTAACTATTCTACACATATGATTTAGATACATTCATGCTTTGCTTGGAGGCTATCTTCATCACTGTCTGCGAATGTCACCTTCAATGGGACCCGCTAAGAGGGGTTGGTTGGCATGCTAACCATATGACTCATCCTCCAAACTAGATTCTAAGTCAGATAGGTGTACTGCAGGAACATAACTCCTATGGCCATCAACAAGGAGGTCTTCCACCTCTAGAACTGCCTCTGAAATTACCTTCTCCTCTACCTGGTGGGGGTCAAGTCATCCTACCCATGTGTTCATATGGAGGAACAAACTGTGGGCGGAATCTAACATCTGGCACTTCCTCTTCCTCGGTGTCTGATTCTCGCTCACTTGCATTTTCATTTTCTCTTCCTTCTTTCTTTTCTTTTTTTCTTTTTCTTTTTTTTTTCTTTTTCTTTTGTTTCTTTTTCTTTTGTTTATGAACATTCACCAAGTTCACGAGAATAGACTTTTTGATTTGGAGGAAGATAGTAGGATGTGTCCTCATATCATTTGACCTCTTTGAACCGAATGGCTTAAGATCTCCTTTGACATAATACTGATTCCACCTCTTTGAATTCATGCACGGTGCAAAGAAGATGGAACCATGTTGTTCTCATGTATCCAAGGCCTCCAAAAGCAAAGTGAAAGATGTATCTAAGTCTATTATGAAACTTGGCTTCTATCTTTCAATCATCTATCTCTAGTGGGAACACTATGGAGCCTAAAGCCCTCTCGCCTTGTTCATTGAATCCTCTCAATATCATCTCTTGAAAGTTGAGATGTCATCCTCAAGTAGGCAAGGGTTTTTAGACTCATAATATTCACGATGCACCTTGATCAACAATACCGGAGAGCCCTGAATCTGTCCACATGTAGGGATGATTGTGCTGGTCCCCAAAGAAGGTCTTCATCCGTGAATGTAACTCGTGCTTGAATAACATGCCTCTCTTCAATAGCATGAGCTAAGCATATTTTTGGATCAAGAAGAGCTTTGATCAATGACTCTCTCATCTCTTTGGATAAGATAAGGGCATCATATATGCTTAATTTAGCTCCCAACTTTCTTAGGTGAATGAGGACATTGTAGTCAACTATGGGCTGATCCTCCATAAGCATATCCATGGGCGAAGCATCCTGTAGAGGGGCTTCTTGATCATTAGAACTAATGACTTTTTTAATCTTATCCTGAGGTGCTACCCTATGAGGTTGAACTTTGCCACTACGAAGGTTGACTTCAATGACTTTGTGAGATAATTTAGTGGAAATTTTTACCTGCTCATCAAGTTCACCTACAACTTCTCCTATGGGATCATCGAGTCGATGACTCCAAATCAATCTCAATGGTGAACCCAATGATTTAGAATGGAAAATCCATTTCTAAATCAAATCAAAAAGGAATGATTGGAACTAGAGTTATCATTATTTTGTAGACTTGAGAGTTTTGAAGAATAAAATCTAGAGTATCAAAAGTGGACAAGATGTAAGTGAAAGCTTTTCATTGATTTCTTCTGGGATGGAGGTACATGATAAATCTAAGAAAGGGGTTTAGTGCCATTTGATACAATGCTCATACTGGTAGAAGAGGAGCTAGTGGAGGAAGAAGTAATAGCTGCAATGGTGGATGGAGTGCTGGACTTGGAAGGTGGTTATGCTACTATGCTATCCCAGGTAAGTAAGGTGGACTGCTCCTGCTGCTGTTGGGAATCTACCTCCTTCAAGTTGTCTTTAGCAATTATAAACCTTCTTTAGAGTTGGAGGTTTGAGCTGCTTTAGGTGCCTGCAAGGGTAATTTTCTAATTTTAGAGATGATTTTCTTAGAGGTTCAAGATAGGGAGATATCCCAACCTTCCTATGTCTTGAGAAGATCATTTGTATCCCCAAGGATTACCCTAACAGAACTGGAGGGTTGTTCTAGTAAATATTCCTTTGGGATGACGATGGAACTTGACTTGTAGCTACGCTCAAGCCAATCCTTAAAGGTAAAGCAATCTTCTGAGGCATGACCTTGCATGTGGTGGTAGGGGCAAAAGTTTGGATCATGACTCTTGCCCACATCCTCTAGCCTCCTAGGCTCTGGTAATTGAAAATCAGGCTTCTTTAAGTAGTTCTTAAAGAACTTCCTAACTATCTCCCTCTTGAATGAATAAGGCTTATTCAATTTTTTGGGAAGAGTAGGTAAATGGTAGCTACCTGGTGGTGGATAAGAGTTCTGCTACTAATGCTATAAATGGGGATACTACTGTTGATGTTGTGGATGGGGATACTATTGAGCAGGTGGTGGTGGAGGCCGCCATGGAGAATGAGGTGGCTGATATGACAGTCGAGGTGGTGGAAGAGGAGGCTGATGTGCTCAAAGTCTGTCTGGCTGAACCCTGGTTGGCTGCTTCTCCTTATCAACTATTGTGACTACCCTTGGATTTTTCTCAAATGCCTTCTACAGTTTGGGCTTGGTTGAATGATCTTGGAAAGGTAACTGTTTGACCTCTCCGTAGACTAGCTGCCTTGTTGATTAATTTCTCAAATGTCTTAATGGTAAATCCTTTAAGCATGAAGAGGATCGGACCATGAATATTCTTGAGTAGAATTTCAATGGCATGTTGTTCAGATAGCTGTGGTTTTCATTTCATACTTAAATTTTGTCATCTAAGAACATAATCAATAAGGGACTCACCGAGGTGTTGTTGAGCTACAACGAGATCGCCCATATTTACCCTTTGCTGAGCTCCAATAAATCTCTTAATAAATAGCTACTCTAACTCAGCAAATGTCTTCACTAAATCATTGGGTAGTTCAGCATACCAATCAAATATGATGCCTATCAAACTACTAACAAAAAGACATAATAAGAGTGCATCGCTCCCACCAGCATTGCAACATCTAGCTCTGAAGTGTGCTATGTGCTGACAAGGGTTTCCATTGCCATCAAAAATTTTGGAGGAATGAGGCACAAAACCCTTAGGATATTGGACACCATCAAATTTCTCTGGTAGGGTTTACCCTTTAGAATAGATGAGTCACCTTAGGCTTGCGCTAACGCATCCTTCACTTGTTTCTCCACCAACTATTTGATATCTTTTTCTTGCATGGAGGTGTTGTTCACCACCTTCCTATGCAAGCTACCACTGTCCTGATCTACTGGAGAAGTTCTTTTGGGCTGATCTAGGATATGCACTAACTCAAGATGATCTATCTCTATCTGTATATGCTGCAGTATCGAGGCCGAGTTTTAAAGTGCATGGAGGGCTGCTAATAAGACTTCCATCCTCTTCTCCATCCAGTTCAAATGATCATCCTTTTATTTAAGCTGCTGACGAAGGTGTTGGGTTGAATGGATGGCGTCGTCTTCCTCAACCACAATACCTTCCTGACTATGTTGATCTCTATGAAGGGAGCTCCTAGTATCGACCATGTGGACCTGGGTTGAATCCTCAAGGAGATCATCCTCATCTGGATCAAAGCTGGCCTTTCCCTCCTCTCAATCTGATCGATCACTCCATAGAAGCTCTCTCTTTTCTATAAAGTACTCTATCAGAATATCATCTAGCGAATGATCTAATCGTGTTAGTATAAATATGTGTTGTTGATCAGTGGAGGGGTTGTGCTCACTGATGGAGATGCACCTAACACTGCCTATCATTGTAAAGCTGGCTCTGGGAGGGTCATGATTGCTAGAAGAGACATGCTCATGGGTGCTCATGGTTGGAGTTGTGTCCTTAGGAAGATCCACTTCCATGGGGACTATAAAACTATCCCCTTCCCCTTCTAAAACTACTGTTGTCACTGCCTCTGATGATGGTGGTTGTGGTGGTGCGACCATGATGCTGCAGGGTCGCCACTCCGTCATCACCAAGGCTGAAGTAGGAGGTCCAGTAGGGGAACTCACCCTCACCTCAGTCGATAGAGTAGATGAAGTGGGATCCCTTGGCCGTAGTTGGATCACCAATGGGGCTTTCTTCTCCCCGGATTATCTTCTATGCCTTTATAGGCACGGTGGATGGTGGGACCTAAATAGGTGATGATTGGCGAAGACTGGATCGGTGTGGTGGAGACAACACCAACTCTACCATCGCCGGGGCTTTTCCCCTATGATTGGTGGTACTTGTTAGCACTTTATCAGCTGATCCTCGGTACTCGATAGAATAGAGTGGAGGCGTCGGCAGCTCGTTGCTCCCTCCGAATTGGTGGCCTTTGATCACGTGAATGCACGCAACACTATGGATGATAGATCAGTCAAATAATAAATTTTGACATCAGTACTATCTGTCTATCTTAATACCATGAGTTCAACAGGACTTTCTCTCTCCCTAGAGCTCATGGTATGTAGGAGGTGGAGGCAATGCAGCTATCCTCTGATAGTCCTCCTCTCCATCTGATGGTGAGGGGGGAGAGACTGGTTGCTTGTCAGCAACAAGAAAATCTCATCGTGGGAACCTTCTTCTACAAAGTGGCACATCCATCTCTCTGCCTTGTGGTGTCTCTTGGTGGCTCTGTTGCATAGTGCGGGAGAGGCATTGTGAGAGATCCTCCAAGGAGGCTATCTCTGATGTCAGGATAGCCTCCCCTTAAAGGGGACCATCAAGGTGCTAGCATGCACCCGAGCGGCTGTCGGAACAACTGATTGAGTAGGAACTGGAGTGATTGGAGAAACCTCAACTTCCTTCCTCTTCAGTGAAGGATACTCAGTGTTAGAATGTAGGTCAATCTAGATGGATGGCCGCACCTCATCCCATATGAGTGAGGGTCGCCTCATGAGTGATCTAGCACCCTCAAATCCTCAGCCAAAGTACACTAGATGGGTGGAGTCAGTCTGAGGGAGGCTAGCCTGATCTAGGGCCAAATCCATCCTAAACGAAAAGGTGAGAACAAACTTTTGAGTAGCCATGTATGCTGATTGCAAAAGACTGCACTGACTAATCTAAGTTGTATGTCTGAATTTTTTGAAATATAACTTGTATCAGTTTTTTTTTCTTGATATTTATTCCACACAAGTAATAGAAGTTTGGAGTTTTGAACCCACACTCAACAATTCAAATATGTTAAGTGGGGTTCATTGGCGAGATTCGGATACTGAGGAGAGTCTTTGCCATTTGATTTTGATTTTGAACTTATACTCAACCGATTTAGGTAGGTTGGGTGGGATTCTAAAATTTGAGGAGAGATTTTCTTGGAGATATTTGTGTTTTATGCATCTTGTTTGAAAATATTGAGAGTTTGAAAGACCTCTACTTAGCAAATTTGGGTATGCTAACAAAAAATTGTGATTGTGTATTTGAAATATTTTTGCTTGTGAAGATTTGATTGTGTGATATTTTGATTTTAAAATGGGACTTCTTACTTAACAAATTTGGTATGTTAAGTAGAGGCCACATGTGTTTGATTTCTGCTTGATGATGAGACTTTTACTTAACAAATTTGGTATGTTAAATGAAAGTCAAATGTAATTGTGAGATAGATTTACTTTTTCTTGAAGATGGGAGTCTCACTTAACAAATTTGGTATGTTAAGTGAAAGCCTCAAATATGTTTGAGATATGTTTGTTTTTCTTTCATAATGAGACTCTCATTTAACAAATTTGGTATGTTAAGTGAAATCTCAAGTGTAGTTTGACATGAAAAATTGGATCTTTATTTAACAAATTTGGTATGTTAAAATAAGGATCAAATGTGTGTTGAAAAGAGACCCTCACTTAATAAATTTGGTATGTTTAATGAAGTAAAATGTGTTTATGATTTTGAAAATGAAACTCTCACTTAACATATTTGGTATGTTAAGTGAAAGTCGAATGTGTTTATGATTTTGAAAATGAAACTCTCACTTAACAAATTTGGTATGTTAAGTGAAAGTCAAATGTGTTTATGATTTTGAAAATGAAACTCTCACTTAAAAATTTGGTATGTTAAGTGAAAGTCAAATGTGTTTATGATTTTGAAAATGAAACTCTCACTTAACAAATTTGGTATGTTAAGTGAAAGTCAAATGTGTTTATGATTTTTTGAAAGAAAATAACTTATTTAACAAACTTAGGTATGTTAAATGGAGTTCAATTTGTTCTTATGATTTTCAAAATGGGGGTTCTTATTTGACATACTTGGACATGTCAAATGAGATTCAAATGTGGCTTGAAGTCTAATACTTTGGCAAGAAGGAGTTCTATCAGGTAAATGCAGATGGTGTCAAATAGAATTCAATTTTCTTTACCTTCTCCAAGGGAAGGGGAACTCCCATTTGATAAATTTGGGTATGTCAAGTGGGCGGGTTCAAATATGTCTTGACTTCTCTTTTGCATGTGTATGATTTATGGCTTTTCAAAAAGGGGGAAAACTTCAACTCTAGCACATGTGAAGTATGCTAAGTGGAGTTTCAATTTTATATTATGATTTAATTCAAAAATAGAATCTCCATCCAACAAATTTGAGTGTGTGGGATGGGGATAGCTATTTCCAAAAAAAATATGCTTTTGAAAAAGACAATAAAAATTATTGATTTTGATTTTGAAAAGAACCTAAATGTAACAATCATAGGATTTGTTAAATGAGGTTTGGTTATATGTGTTTTGTGCCTTTTTGAAAATTTCTTACAAATTTTTGTGTAAAGATCTCTTATTATGTGGATTTTCAAAAAGTGCTTTTAGAAAGACATGTTATTTTGTAGAAGAGTTTTATTTTCTTATTTTTCATGGGATGAACCTTGCCTCACCATCAGGATGGTGAAGAGGTTCTTAATTTTGGTCATCTCCTTTGTTTGATTAATTTTAATTTTCACCTATTAGAGGAACCCAACAAGGATTTTAAGACCTACATGGAATGAGGTCCTAAAAATAAAAGGATGTTGGTGAGCTTTGCTTAAGGATAAAATAAGCTAAGTGCTAATGGAAAGAATGATAGTATTGAGCTAATATAAAATATAAGTCCACTATCGATGCTTGGAGACAATAATTGTCTACTAAAGATGAAGAGAGGAACCATCCACAACGGAGTCACCAAAAAAATCTATGGTGTTTATTTTTGGAGATGTGGGACACTACTCAGATCTTAGGGGGTTCTTATTGAAGTGATCAGGTACGACATTAAGGAATGATGTACTATTTTGAAAGATAGAAATCACCACTCTATAATGGACCTAATCACCTAATAAGGACTCCTAAGGCATGATGGGTCTTCAAATGTACTAGATATCTTTCCTCTCCTTTACATGCAAAAATAAAGTAGGGTTAATTTTAAGTCAAGTTTGTTAAGTTTCCTATGGAGTCAAGCTCTCATAGTTAATTACATCCTAAGGAATGTGAATCCCTTAAGAATACTCTCGATTAAAGTAGACAATTAGGGTCTCCAAAGATTTTAAGGTTAAGACTATCAAAGGATTGGCTATTTTAGAAAATCAAATGGGATAGATCAAGGAGAAGACTTATTATTAGAATTCAAAGGGAGATGGGTAGGGAATGCTCATGATACTAGGAAGCCCGGTGAGCATTCCAATCTATCCTATGGTTCAGCTTTATATTTTTGAAATTGAAGAGAGTTAATTATTTGAGTTGATATTTTATTAAAACACTAGGACTTATAATCCCACAACATAATATTGTGAAAATACCTAAGAGGTGAGGATTTATTCTTGTAACCTGAAGAAAATAGTTACCTCAGATCCTAAGCTAGGGAGCTTTGGCAAGGGCCGAAGCAGTACCTAAATTTAAGGCAAAGATGGGTACATAGTTTACCTCCATAAGAGAGAATAAACCACCTGACTGCTGGACTTATTACCGCCTGGAGTGGCAGCCAGCTAACTCCTCCTATGCTTTAAATCCATATGCCCAAGTCTTATGCATTACAAGATGACTAGGTTGTTTTTTATTTAGAAAGGAGATTAAGTCCTTAAACTCACTCCCTAAGAGACTAGAGCATGAGTGGTAAAAATTCATGACTTAATTTAATGCAAATTTTATCAAATTTATTTGATTTTTTTGGACTCTTTATTTTGACACAGGCTATGGGATTTTGTATGCATAAATGCATGAAAACTTAATTATGGCCTAAATCAAGAGAGAAAGGGGTGTTCATCCATCAAATGCTCTCATATGTTAAGCTTTTATTCTCTGGCACAGATGAAAGTCCCCTCTTAACAAGAGTGAAAGAATATGACATGCATGATGTTATACATATAATCATCTAACTAAGAGTTGCTAAATATTTTATTATTATTTTGATTTAATTCCTAGGCTTTTATGTGAGGTTATGAGTTATTTTAAATTTTAATTATGAGTTATTAATTGGGGTAGAGAAATTAATTTTACCCTAAGAGCCTATCAGCATCCAGGCCACACATTCAAACATCAAACATGAAGAAACTAGAAAAAGCATGTTGTTCTAGTGCGTAATCTAAACACCACTTCAAATAATTTTATAGACTACCATAAAAGAATAAAAGGCCAGTGCAATCAAGTTTCACCGTACACCCTGAAAAGAGAAAAAAAAAGATGGGTAGCCGAGCTCTACCCTTATACAACCTAGATTACAAAAATAATATATGCTATGGGGGTCTTGTTTTCTTCATTTCTTCCTTCTCTTCCTTTTGATTTGATTTGCTCTAAAGGCATCACAAGGCACCCCAAGGACTAAGCCTTCTGGCCACTACTCATCCTAATCCCCTATAATACTAATCCTAATTCCTAATGCAAAATTACATCAAAAATAGGAAAAGTAAATATAACTACACCTATAAAATAAATGTTAGCTAAACACACCATACAACCCAAGCAATTATATGAATAATTTGGACTTAGCACCCACACATGAGTAACCAAACCCACCACCCTAACGGGTTATGCTTATAATAAGCAACTGCACAAAAAAAGTATTTATATTTTTTATTACAATGGCCCCTTAAGCACAACCCCAGAAAATATGATTAGGCTAATCACGGCCTACCATCAGGTCTATGAGGCATACACCCTAACTTCTAGTCTAAAACATTAAATCACAAAACAAAACATAACATCATATATACAATGCCCTAACTTAGCACTAGAAGTGGTGATTTAGTATTTTAATGTCTGTGCTTAAGGTCCTTAAGTATCTTAATTAGCCCATTTGAATTTGTGTAATTTATTTGATTTGATTTATTTGATTTGATTTAGATTTTAGAATTTGAGTTTTGTTTAATCTTCATGTATTTGATTAATTAATTTTGGATTAAATGTGTTACTTTAATTAAATCTTGATAATTCAATATCCTTAATATCTAATGAAGTTTAAAATTTTTTAAATCCATGTGTTTTTTGATTGATTAATTTTAGATTATATATTTTGGTTTAATTAAATCTTGATAATTCAATATCCTTAATCTCTAATGAAGTTTAAGTTTGTTAAAATTCATGTGTTTTTGATTGATTAATTATAGATTAGATATTTTGGTTTAATTAAATCTTGATAATTCAATATCCTTTTAAATTAATATTTAATTCTTTTCTTTGATTATAGTTATGTGATTTAATTTTATGTTTATTTAATTTAATCATGGTTCATTTATTTGTAGCTTGATTGGATTAGATTAATTGAGATTTTATTTTGATTTTAATTGAGTTTGATTCTTTGTAATTAGGATTTATTAATCTCATCCATTTGTCATGTTTATCAAAGTTTGGTTTGTATTTTGATTTCATACATTGGATAGTTAATTAATTTATTTTTATTTAAGTTGGTTTAATGAGATTTGATTTGATTACATATTAAATTAATGAGAGTATTTCATAATTTACTTTAATTTGATTTAATTAGCTTTATTAGTCTATGGATTTGCTTAGGTTCGATATGATTATGTAATTAGTTTAATTAAGAAGTGTATATATGTTAATTATAAAGATTTGCTTAATTTTTAATTTGATTTCATATTTGTTTAGATTAATGATGTAATTAATGACTTAATAATTTAAGTTTTATTTAGGTTTTGATTAGTATTTAATTGCATTTTAATATTTGATTTAGCTTAGGTTTAATATGATTAGTTTGATTAACTTAATTATTTTATTTAAGATGTGTGATCAAATTAATTAGTAGATCAACTAAGTGTTTGATTTGGATTTGATTTAAAAAGGTTCATTAAGATGATGGATTAATTCATTAAGTTCATATTAATTAAGCATTTATTCAATTGGATTATCTTAAGGGTAATTAGTTTAATTAAGAAGTGTGTTTAGGTTAATTATTAAATTAAATAAATATTTATTTAATTTTTAATTTAGTTTTATATTATTTAGATTAATGATGTAATTAATGATTTAATGATTTATTTTTAATTTAGGATTTGATTGGTATTTAATTGCATTTATTTTTGATTAAGCTTAGGTTTAATATGATTAATTTGATTAACTTAATTAGTTTACTTGAGGGCTGTGATTAATTATTAAATTTAATTAGGGATTTGATTTAAGCTTAATTTAAGAGTTAGCTTTAATGTAATTTATTTAAATTAATTTGATTAATTTATTATGTTTGTTTAATTTCATTAACATATTTGATTTAGTTGTTAGGTTGAAATATTTAATGATTAAGTAACTCTCTTATTCCAAATGGATTGATTAAATTAATTAAGTTCACTTTAGCTTCATTTGGTTTGGTTTGGTTTGATTAATATTAACCGACTATGATGTATTAGATTTATAATTAATTTTAACTTTTTAGTTTACTTAATGATTAATTAGAATCAATTTATATATACTCATTAGGAGTTTCATATGATTAAGATTCTATGCTTAGTGTAGGTTTAGTTATACTAGTTTGGCCCATGTTAAAGTTTCCTAGATTTGTTTAATTTTAAGTTTGATTTAAGATTTAATCATTTAATTGAGTTTTATTAACTTAAATAGGTTTAATCATATTTAATTTAATTTCCTCTAAGAATTATATGATATTTTTCTAATTTGATTTTTGATTAATGATTGCTTAAGTGTTATTTCATTTCTGATTTTAATTTATTATTTAGATTATTATTTCATTTTAATTAATTCCTTAATTTGTTAAATTTTAACCCTAAATATTTATTATAGGTTCATTAAGCTTCATAAGATCATATTATTATTATTATTATTATTATTATTATTATTATTATTATTATTATTATTATTATTATTATTATTATTATTATTATTATTATTATCATTAGAATTTTAGATATTAATTGAAGTGATTTAAGCCATTTTGAAGATTTTTGTAAATTTCTAAATATTTATTTCATTTATTTTATTAAAATGGACAATCTGAACTTCAAAATTTGATTTCTCTTAATCCAAAAGTCCTTTTCACTTGGGATTTTTATGGTAGGTTTTTTTTAACACTTATTTAAATCTCTGAAAATTTCAATTCAATCAGATTTGTATTTTTAGAGAAATTAATAAAATTTCATTTTTACTAAAACTCAAATTAAGCTCAAAATATTTAGTAAAATTTGGGGATTTTAGGTTTGTTGGACTCCCCTCAGAAAGAGGAATCCAACGAGCCCTTATTTATAATTTTTTGTTAAATATTTTATTTTTTATAAATTTTTGAAGTTTCATGTAATTTAAGTAATTTTTTAAAATAAAAAAACTGATTTTTCCACTTTGCACAGTCAGCATTGTGCACGACGCTGACGTGGCAACGCGACGCCACATGGTGCCACGCGGATTGGACATCGTACGCCATGGTGCCACGATTGCGCGAGTGACCGTGACGAGTTGATTTTTTGGCCCGATCATAGATTTGACAGTCCAAATCGCATCCGTCGATCGAGAGGCCGTGATCGCTAATCGGCGTGATCAGCTGTCGATCGCGGTGAACTGGGATTGACGGCCCGAACACACGCCACCAAGGCTGGGATCGCATGATCAACGCTGATCGAGCCGTCGATCCAGAACCGCGTGAGATCGGACACCCGCTGTCCGCCGATGAATAGTAAAAATTAAGGGTATTTTGGGAAAAATGAGAAATTCTAGATAAAAACATGTCCAAATGGACTTGTTTTCACGTTGATTCATACCAAAAAAGCTTCAATTTTTTAATTGGGAAGATATAAAATATAAAGTGTAGGATTATCTGGGATAAATTCCTAAAATCACACAAATAATCATTACAAATGAAGGATCCTAAGGTTGGCTACAGTTTGGTAGAATTTACCTTGCCATGGATGGTTTTCGGTGGCGATGAAAATCTGAACGAGCTCCTAGGTGCAAGAGAAAGCTTTGGAATGAGTGTAGTGTTCGCCTTCACTTCAAAATAATATATTTTCTAGTGCTTTTCATTTTCTTGTCGGAATCCACCCGATTTTCATATTTTTGGCTCAAGAGAGGTGGGGAAGTGGTGGTTGATTGCTTTGGGGAGCTCTTGGGGGCTGAATAGTGATAGGAGGAAGAGGAATGAATCCTCATTTCCCCCTCCTTTAATAGTGGTCGAAAATCCTTTTTTTAAAAATTTTTTGGCTCCAAAGTGTTTTCATTTTGGTTGGGATGGTTAGGATGGATAATGGATTGATTGAGGACTTTGGATTTTTTCTCCAAAGTTCTCTCTTGCTACCATATGATCAGCTCCATTGAATGCAAATGTTGGGGAGAAGTTAAATGCATGTGATTGGGAGAATTAAATGAGGTTGGGTGGAATCCTATGTGGGGGAGGATCCATGACAGATTTAATTAGGTTGGGTTAATTTTGGGCTAATCCCAAATGGGTTTGGGTCGTTTGATCAACCCCTAATGGGACATGGCTTGGTTTCAAGGCATTTGGCTCAATTTGGGTCATATGGGTCATATTGGGTCATATCGAGTTAGCTTGGCCAATTGGTCAAATTGGGTCAACCAAGGCTTAGGTTAGGTTTAAATGATAATTTGAAGAGTTTTGGTATGATTAATTTGATTTAATTTGGCTTAGAATTGATTTTGGCTCATTTAAAATCAAATGGGTCAAGTTGACCAATTTGACCAAAATTGGCCAAATTGGCTTGGGATATGGGTTGATTCATGTTCAATTGGCTAATTGAAGATGAATGTGGTCTTTGGTTTGAATCAATTTGGATTTAATTTATATTTAATCCAAATTGACCCTTTAGGCCAGTTTGGGCTAAATGGCTCAATTGGGCTCGATTGGTCAAATTGAGTTTAATTATGGCTTTTGTCAAGTTCAATAATCAATTATGAATAAACTTGAGCTATTGGTTGCAATCAATTTGAGTTAGATCATGATTTGATCCAATTTGATCCTTTAGGCCAATTTGGGTCAACTTGGATCAAATGACCAATTGAGCTTCATTTGGCTTAATTAGTGGTCAAGTCATATTTAAATATTAATTTTGGGTTTATTCAAATCATTAGTTTCAATCAATTTGATGTAATGATTTCAATCAATTTGATGTAGGATGCATTTTGGCTAATTATGGTTCATTTGGGCTAAGGGTTGACTTTATCAAATGACTAAGTTGATTAGGTTTGATCCAATTGATTGTAATTGATCATCCTAGGATGATCAATAATTATGGTGGAAGATTTTAGTGAGCTTGGTTCAATCTAATTTGGGTTGGATTAGAAGTTGGTTCAAATGGGTCCTTTAGGTCACTTTAGGTCAAGTGGACCTAAGTTGGTCAATTGGTTTGGTTTTTGTTTGATTTGAGTTTAGTTGAATATATATATGAGCCCTAGATTGAAATTTAAATTCAATAGCAATCAATTTAGAGTCCAATAGGTTTTGGCTCAATTGAAAGTTTTAAGTCAAAAGGGCTAAGTTAGGCAAGACTTGGGTTGACTTGAATTTTGTTTGATGATTGTAGGTTTCATTTATATTTGGATATATGGTTGAAGAAAAGATTGATTCAAGAGAAAATCCATTGGCTTTGACTTGATATGGATAGAATTTGGCTAAGTCCAAAGAATTGGCTTAAAGGGCTTAGACTGAGTTTGAATTTAATTTTGGATATAATTTTGGTCATTTGAATTTGGATTTCATTTATGTTTGTGAATATAAATGAAGAAATAATTTATTTATAAAGAAATCAATTGAATTTGATTTGATTTAAATGGGGTTTTGGTTAAGCTTATGAAGGTGATTCATATAGCCTAGGTGGTTCATATAACCTAGGAAGGGTCATAGGATTTTTATTTAATTTTAATTTGGAGTCAAATTTAAAATTAGATTTGGAATTTAAATTTGAATTTAAAATTTGGTTTGAGATTTGAATATGGGTTTGATTTGAGAAGGTGTATATGGATTTGGGGTTTAAGCTATAGGGTAGGTAATTTCCTTAAGTCTTAAGGCATGGCCTAATCCTATGATTAACCCTTCTAAGTCTCTAGGCTTAGGTTAAGTGTTCACCTAATCACTAGATGTGTCTTATGACTAAGGAAATTTTAGTGTCTAAAAGACTCCTAAGTCTAAGAGGATGAGGTTGAGAGCTCCAAAAGTGGACACTAACTCCTCCCGCAATTTTAAATACATGTAGACTTATGCTTTGCAAGAGAAGCTATTATTTAGAATGGAGACTAAGTCCTTAAACACACTCCCTAAGAGACTAGATCATGAAGGACATGAATAAATGACTTAATCTAATGAAAATTTTGTTAAGTTTTAATTTTAGACATTTTGAATTGACATAGACTATGAGATTTCATATGCCTAATACATGAGAAGATTGATTATGAGACAAAATCAAAAAGAAGGAGGTGTGTTTCCACTATGGATCTCAAAAGTCAAGCTATTTTGTCAGGTAAAGGTGGAAGCCCTCCATTAGCAAGAATAATGTAATATGTTTTATGCATGATGTTAGACATACAATATCCAACTAAAGGGTTGCTAGATATTTTATTATATTGATTTATGTCCTAGGCTTTTTTAGATGAGGTTATGAGTTGTTTAATTTAATTTTGAGTTAATTAATTGGATAAAAAATTTATTTTTTTTCTCTAAGAGTCTAATCGCATCCAAGTCATTCAACAACCATCAAGCAATTAAGAAACTGGGAAAATCATGTCATCCTAATTGTGCAAGCATAAACAAAACATCAATTAATTTATAAAATTAGCCCGAAAGAATAAGAGGTCAATGTGGTCAGGCTCCACCGCACAAACTTGAAAGGAAAAATGGGTAGTCGAGCTCTACCCTTATACAATCTGGATTATAAATGAATAATTACAATTTAGAAGGAATTCATATTATGGGGGTATTCATTCTTCATTTCTTCATTTCTTCATTTTGATTTTGCTCTATTTCTTTCTTTCTTTTGATTTGACTTGGGATATAGTTTGCTCTAAGGCTTCACATGGTACATAAGACATGGTCTTATGACCAATGTTCTCTTTAATTCTTCTATAACATTCATTCCAAATATTAATTGTAAAATTTATAATAAAATGGGAAAGATAAATCTAACTAAACCTTCAAAATAGAGATTAGCTAAACATACCACACAACCCAAGAAGTTATATGAATAATTTGGACTTAGCACCCCACACATGGGTAGTCAAGTCTACCTGTCCTAATTTGGGTTATGCTTAGGGGTATAAGCAACATGCACAGCAAAAATATTTCTATTTTTATTACAGCACCCCTTAAGCATAACCCCATGTAGCAAATATGATTAAGCTAAGTTCTCCCTCTAATCTATGCACATGCACCCTAACATCCAGTCTAAAAATATTACATCACAAAATAAAATCAGGCATCAAACCATGCACTGCCCTAACATAGAGCTGGAAATAGAGACTTAGCCTAATGTGTGTGCCATTTAAGGCTTGTGTGGTATGTCTTAGCTAAGCTTTAAGGTTGAGATTTTTGAAGTATGAAGGATTCAATTTTGAGGGTGGTTTTAGTTTAAGTGATTTAGTTGATTTGTCAATTTTAGTTGGTGATTTGAATTGGTTTGAATGAACCTACATTTAGTTACTAACTGTTGTGAAGAGAAGAAAAGAGAAGAGAACTTCTCTTTCATCCATACCTTAAGTAATTTCTAAGGTAGCTTCATTAATAATTTTTTTAGTGAATATTTTATTATGTGCTTTAATTAACCCTAAGTTTAGATTTGCTCTAAGTAGCCCTATTCAATAAGAGAGACATCTCACGATTAATTAAGGTGAATTACTATCACATAACATAATCATTTATTTCTTTCCACCATGTATATCATGAATATGAATAATCTTAAGCATATCTATACATGCAAAGTAAATTTTAGCATGCTCTGATGATGAATGCTAAGAGATATGATTTGAAAATTTGGATATTCTATGAATGCATATTTTTATTATATAGAAAAGAGGGATTCTTCATCCATTAACATAATGCACATCCACATGTATAAAAGATATAAGTGAGTACGACACCATTATTTTCTACACTAGGGGCACAAGGTACTGGACCTACTTAGGGCTACTTAAAGCCTCGCAGCCTCGGGATGTCCAGATTAATATATCACTTTCCTTAAATACATGTAAATGTACAAAAAGAAACAAATGGATGAAGAATCATGCAAAAGATTTTTGTGTTTGATTTGGTTGTATAATTTACATGTGTAATGTGAGGATCCTTCTTAAATCATAACATAGGAGTGCATAGGAATAGATTTAAGCAAGTGTTATGTTCTTTTCAAATGAACTATACACTTTCCAAACCTTATACAAGTTCATGTTAAGAGAAGAGAAGAAAGCAACACGAAACACACCTAATACTATAATGCAAGATTATAAGTAATTATAAGTAGCATCACTCCATTCGTAATCTTTGATTTATAGGTTTTGAAAATAATTTTTGATTTAATAGTGATAATAGTCACTCATATTCTTAACTTTAGCCAAAACATGCAATTTGACATAAAAGGAAACATTTTATTTAATTAATTTTTCAAAAGATATGAATGCATGATTTCATATGGAAAATAATATTTAGCGTGCTTGGAAGAAAATAAAGTGATGTAAGCATATGACTTCATTCACCCTAATTAATTCCTAGGACAATCCTATGAAATCAGATCATTTAAAGTGAATCAAAATTCATTAAGGAGATTTTTTTTTGTGGATTTAATTTGACTTAGGAAACGTGAAAAGAGTTTGCTAGTCCTAACCCATTTTCCCCATGTGTGAATTGGTTTAGTTTAATTTTTAGGACAATTAGGTCAATTTTATGTTTTATTTAGGATAAGGTATGAATTATATTCATTAATTACCCCTTACATATACCACTTTCACATAATTAAACATGTAATTATGAGCCAACATATGATATGCAATCACATTGAATTTAAATCAGCAACACACCTAAGAAATAAAAGGGTCTAATGCAATTAGCTCACAATTATTGATTAATTAAGCTAAAGGGTTTAATTAAGTACTTTCATAACCATCCTACATATGTAGTTTGACTATAATTTTCTTTGAAGTCTCTTAGGTTATTGAACACCTAGGAATCTACCCAAGAATCAATGATTAATTTCTGGAGTGATTTAGTTTTGAATTTGATTAATTGAATTAATTAATGAAGTGATTAAGTTATTAATCAATTTACAAATTAATTAAGTGTTCACCCAAATGAAATAAACTTAGGGGAAAAGATTTGAAAAAAAATCCTAATCTCATTCCCTAAGTCCATTCACTATTTCATGATGATTAACAAACTTAATTAATGAATTTATCACTATTTAATAGGTTAATAAATCATTTATTTAGTTAAGAGAGAGATTAAGGATGAAATAAGCAATTCCCTTAATTAATCAAACAATAAATTTCAAGAATCATAGGTAATCCCACTAATTAACCCTAGGAAGTTTGGAATTAATTGTTGAAATAATTAATGAGTAATTATCCTAATTATAGTTCCAATAAAACCCAAATTGAATTAAAGTCATTGTTCAAAATCAATTGATTTCAATTTTATATTATTCCTTATTGAATTATCCTTAAAATGAACTTGAGTTTGCATTTTTTTTTTTTTTGGTTTTTTCTATAATTAGTTATGATTTTAGGAAGTTTCAACATTAAAAATGAATTAATTAAGCTAATTAAACCCCCTAATCTTGTCGGGCCACATGGAGGCTGATGCATCACACTTTCCACATGGCGCGATGGGATAGGTTATTTAAGTTGTCACATCTGTGGCTGAGTCAACTAGCAGCAAACACATTTTCTCCATGGGCTGTCCGATCTAAGATTGTACGCCCACAATTAGTCTTGTAATTTAGACTTAAATTAAAGGCTGCTCTATCGTGATTTAATCACAACTGTTCATTCTAATCACGTAGAACGGACGGTGTGTGAACTATCTCCTACCGAGCGGCAAGAGACGAATGTCGTCCGTCGATCGTCACTCGATTTAAGCTCACTCAAGCTCGTATGGAGTTCAAACTCACCCCACACCTTTGGGAAGCACCAGCAATGAATCCAACAATCAAGATCTAATGATATTATAATTTTCTTCACAAAGGATCAAGGAATTTTTATCCTAAGATCGATTTTGAGCAATACCTCGCCGGAGGCTATCACCGGTGCTTCCAACGGAGGAGGTAGCTTCGTCTAGTAGAGATGAAGCCCTGTTGAAGGTATCAAGTCTTGATTTGAAGTGGATGGCTTAATTGACCAAGCTTCCCTTCAATGGAAATCGACTTTGATCAAAGTCCTCCTTCCCATGGCTTGGTGACTTGGGAAGCAACTTGATTGAGCCCGACGAAGTCCCTTGATGGTGCTGGCAAGTTTAATTTGGGTTTGGTGGAGAATTGGATGGGTTGGATCTTCACTTCACCTCTCCTATTTTGGCTTTGAGTAAAACCAAGATGGAGAAATCAAGGAAGCTTGGAAATGGCTTTGGGAAGCTTAGGGATGCTTGGTTTTGATTCCTAGAGCTCAGTCGAATTCAATGCTTCTGGTTTGAGTGGGAATGAGGGGGAGTATATTTCCCCCTCCTTAGATCGGCCGGTAAAGAGTAGAATTGTCATTTTTGATCAATGGAGGAGATTGGTTGATCAGTTTGGGTTGTTAGGCACCCCATGTGAGTCATTTTAAGCAAAGGAGTGGAGGAGAGTGAGTGCCCATGTGCTAGGTGAGCGTATTGAGTGAACCAAGTGTTCTGTTTTCCTTTGAGGGGTCGATTTGGCCTTGGGTTGGTTCATGGCCGACCCAAGGTCATTGGGTCATGTTCACCACCCTCCATGGTGCCCATGTGGACCATTAGGAGGATATCAAGTGGCCTTGAGAAAGAATATGACCAAGTTCTAAGTGAATTTGGTCATAGGATACCCTTTGACCTAGGCGTAAAGTAATCATTTGGCCTTGATTTTGATTTGGGTAGATTTGAAATGATTCAAAAGTGGGTTGGGCCAAATTTCAAGTGATTTGGAGTTCATTTGGTTTGAACTAGTTCAATTTGACTCATTTAGGTCAAGTTGGGTCAAATTGGATTATGTTGACCAATTGGTCAAATTGGGTCAAACCATGGGTTAGGTCAAGTTCAAATGATCATTTGGAGCCTATGGGTATCATTGGTTTAGTTCAATTTGGTTTATATTTGGTTTTGGTTCATCTAGGTTCATTTAGGTCAAATGGATCACGTTGACCAATTTGACCCATTTGACCCAATTGGTTTAGGTCAAGGGTTGGATTAGGGTTGGTTGATCATTTGAAATGTATTGCAAGCTTTAGTTTCAATCAATTTTAGTTTGGTTTGATTTCAAGTTGATTTGACATTTTAGGTCAAGTTGGGTTCATGGTCAATTGGGCTAGGTTGGGTCTAGTTGATCAATTGAAGCGTTGGTCAAGTTCAACAAGTGATTTAGAATGAATTTGACCCATTAGTTGCAATTAATTTGCTTAGATCAAGATTTGACCTATTTTGACTTTTTAGGTCAACTTGGGTTAACTTGGGTCAAGTGGCCAATTAAGCTTGATTTGGCTCAATTGATGGCTTGGTCAAGTTCATTCATTGATTATGAATTGGTTTAGATCAATGGTTTGAATCAATTTTGCATATGGTGGATTTTGGCTAGTTTATATTTCATTTGGGCTAAGTGTTGACTTAGTCAAAGGCTAGATTTCACTTGGTTTGACCCAATTTGAGTGATTCATCATCCTAGGATAATTGTTGCTCACAATGTGAGGCTTAGATGGGCTTAGTTCAATCCAATTTGGGTTGCATTATAATTTGGCGCAAAAAGGTCTTTTAGGTCACTTTGGGTCAAGTGAGCCTAAGTGGGTCAATTGGCTTGATCAAGGGTTAATTCAAGTTTGGTTGAACTAACATATATACTTATGATTGAAATATAAATCCAATTGCAAGTGATTTAAAGTCAAATGGGTTTTGATTTATTTGACAATTCCAAGTTCAAAGGATGAACACGGGTTTGATTTGAGTTAGTTTGATTTTGGTTTGGTGATTGAAGTTTATGTTTAAATTTGGGTATGTGATTTAAGGAATGATTGTTTGAAAAGAAAATCCAAGGGTTTGGATTGATTTGAGAATGTTTTGGCTAAGTTCAAGGATTTAACTTGAAAGAGATAAGTTAGATTTGGATTTGAGTTTTGAATTTAGTTTTGGTTATTTGAATTTGTATTTTATTTATATTTGTGAATATAAATGAGAATAAAAGGGTTATGAGAAAATATTTTGAGTTTGGAGTGATTTGGATTTGATTTGAGCTAAGTACATAAGATGAAATCAAAAGGGCTTAGGAAATATTTTTGGATTTGGAATTGATCATGGGTTTCAGTCATTTGGGATTGATTCATGATTTGGATTTTGAAATTGATTTATGATTTGAGAAAATCAATTGAAGTTGATTTAATTTGTCCATAAGATGAAATCAAAGGGCATAAAAAAGATTTTGGATTTGATTTTAGATTTAAGAAAATCAATTGAGTTGAAATTGATTTAAGATTTTATTTGGAATTAATTTATGATTTGAGAATCAATCAGAAGAATTTAAGATTGGAATTGATTTTAGAAAATCAATTGAGTTGGAATTGATTTAAGATTTGAGTTTGGGAATTGATTTATGATTTGAAAGAATTAACTGAGTTGGAATTGATTTGAGATTTGAATTTGAAGTTTGGTTTGAAAGAAGGAAGCAAGGATTTGGTTCAAGCTATAGGGCAGACAAGTCCTCCTAATACCCCTAAGGCATAACCTATTCCTATGGCTAACTCTTCTAAGTCTCTAAAGTTAGGTAAAGTATTTATCTAATCATTAGAAGTGTCTTAAGACTAAGAAATTCTCAGTGTCTAGAGGAGTCCTATGTCTAAGATGAAGAAGTCGAAAGCTCACTCCAAAAGTGAGGTTAAAAGTCACCGACTCATCTTTTCACCTCTTCAGGAAGGCAAGGTCAGCAATTGTTATCTTCTCAGTTGCACTCCTCTTCATGAATATTGTCTCTAGCTCAGCAAAGGTTTTAACTGAATCATTCAGCAATTCTGCATACCACTCAAAAGCACATGAGGTCAGGCTACTAATGAACTGACTGAAAAGTAGTGCATCATTCCCTCCTATGTTACCACAAGTAGCTTTAAATTGGGCTAGATGTTGCTTTGGGTTACCAAGCCCACTGAAAGTATTAAATTTTGGCACTGAGTAATCTTTTGGGTACGACACTTGATCATATTCGGGGGTGCCCTTACAACTTTTTGCTTATAACCACATTATCTTTATCTTTTCATTAATTATTGTTTCTAGCTGAGCATCTGTTATCGTTCTAGGTGTGTTAGCTATATTTTGAATTATCGACTGATGAGGTAGTTGGCTAAGTTCATCCCTCACTTTCAAGTGTAGCCTGTACTGTAGGAGCTTGAGGTACTAGAGCGACTGGTGGCATAAAAGTTGTATTATTAGCTACCTATTGATTAGTAAACAAAATAGATGCAACATTTAATGTGATATTCTTCTGAAACATATTCATCATGATATTTATTTGTACCATCATGTCATTCATCTTGGTACCAAGCTATGCAATTTCCTTATCTTTAACTTCTATTTGACGCTACATTTCTCTTTGCTCTCTAGCTAGCGCCACGACGTCAACAAGCATTGGCTCTTCTTCTTCCTCCATTTCTTATTATTGTTCTGCTCCATGTTCATCTTTAGGGGAAGAACTTGATTATTCTTCTCTTTGTGCATTTGTAGGGACAGTTGTTGATAGGCTTAATGACAACATTGATTATAAAAGCGTGTATCAGGCTGATCATTTCCTGGTCCAACCATATAAATAGCTTTCTCTCATTATCTCTTTTTCATTTTGATCTTCTTCTTATTCCTCTTCAGTAGAGATTGAAGATCCATCTTCTACTTGCTTCTGTGAAAACTCTTCTTCATAAATGTCGAATTCAAGTTTAGGTTCCCTGGATTCATGTTCACGATGATGGTGCTGAGCGGAAAGTTCATCTATATCTTTGACCATATAGACGACTTTCACTTCTATAGTGTCATCTTCATCGCCTTTTTTTGCACATGAATTTTTGATCTACATTTCCAGTGGATCTCTGGTTCAGTGTATGGAATAAACACTTCTTCTATTAAAGGACTGCGATCAAAGTCAACCTTCTCTTGTAGGAGTGAATCTGATCAATGATGAGATCCCCTAGAGGATTCTCCAGGGTGTCGACCATCATTTCTTTTATTAATGATATCCCTTCTTTTAGGTATCCACTTTTGATAAGTTATTTTTGAGGTAGATTTCTGAATATGTGCATCAAATGTCACACTTCTTTCATCCTTCAGAATTTCATTACGAGGCCTTGGCCTCCATACCTGCGGACCTTTCGGTAGCAGATTTTTGGACACGCGGTCCAAGTGTCACGCTTTGATGCTCACCGCATGAAGCATACTTGGCTCGATGACTAGTTACCATAAGAGATGGCAACCTCCTTGGCATGGCTTCAGTATTTTCAATCATCACAGGTCTTTGAAATTTTCTTTTCATCAAGCCTCTTTCTTTGGCTACTTTAAGAACTTTATGTATTCTAAAGGATAGTGTTTCATGTTGTCTTCTCTATGGTAGTGGAGCTTGACGTTGTTGAGTCCAGAAGGACTATTTCACCTCACCAATAGAGCTATTCTTTTTACCCATTTTAGATTATCAAAGTTATTATGGGTAGGAATACTCGCTTCTGGCGGTAGTATTATTTGTTCACTAGGTCTTTCAGGTAGGATCTACTGAGCCCTCAACTCAGCATTTCTTCTTCTTTTTTACCTTTTGGTTAATTTGCTTCCTAATGAGGAAGCTTCATAGTCATGTCTTCCAGGTACAAAGGTTTTAGTTGGCGAAGCATTCATACCATGAGGCATTAAAGACACAGTTTGCCCACTGATGATTCTTTTCATCACGGGAGCTTCAGGTTGACCCAATCTTTCAAAAATTGAAATTCTTTATCGAGAGAACTCCTTAACAGCAGTTAGTTGCTGAACTAGTTGGCGAGAATGATGAGTAGGAGCTTCAATAAACTGAGGCCTTCCGGCACGACCTCGGACAATTGCACCACGGGTGGGTACTTTAGGAGTTACAATTATAATAGCTGGAAAATTCAAGCTACCAAATTAAATGGTAGCTCAAACATCTCCTATGCCGATGACAGTGTTAGCTAAGTAGATGTTCACATTACTCTAGTGATAAAGGAAAGGAGTGCTCAGAGATCCATTGAAAAGTGAAAGACAGGGATTAGTAATTAGTAATTATTGTTTCACCCCATACTTTCAAAATGTAGAGGTACTACAGAATAAAATAATAGTGTAATAAAAATATGCTATGTAGAATAATTCATTCAACATAGAGTATCATATATTAGTAATTTGAATTTATTACACATCTAAATAGCCATTTTTTAATTTTCAAATATTTTGTTGCTACTATAGCATGTATATGACCAGCCGAAGATGGAAAGAGAATCTTGTCCCCAACGAAGTCACCAGAAATCTGTGGGCTCCAAAAATTTGCCACCGATATCTCGACAAATGAGGGAGAGTATGGTTTAAAATGTTGATGTAATTTTCAGAAGGCAGATGGAATAGTAGATAAGACACTACCCAGAGATTTTGTTCTCATTTTGTGAGGACTTTAGATCTGGTTCTAGGTTTTCTATAAGTGCAATCCCCTATAGTTAATTACCCCTCTCAATGTTGAGAGAAAACTTTCGATTAAAGCTAGTCGTTAAATTGCTAAATGCATGGCGTACAGTAGCAGCATGTGCAGTTTAAAATTTAAGATTATAAAATTCATCATTTTAACTTAAAGCGGATAGTTGGGGGAATATTGATGTGCCCGATCTACATTCCATGGTTCCATCATCCCAGGCTATCACGGTCCCTAGTCTACTTAATCAGAGGAGGTAATGTAGAACATCATGAGGATCTAAAAATTAGAGCTCAAGGTCCATTTACAAGATCTCAAGCTAACGCCTAAGAAAATTCAAGAGAGAAGAAGGCTTAGCTCATTAGCTTGTTAAGGCTCATTTTATGATTTCATCTTTTTTTATTTATGTAATTTTTAATTTTCTTCTAGAAACTCCATGTTTGAAATTTTGTATTTAAAAATTCAAAGCATTACATGTAAGGTGGTTGAATCCATATAAAATAATAGTATGTGAAATTTGTTGATGACATAAAATAATGAGATAATTTAATGCTTCACATTAATGTGGTCACCCAACTTTCCCTCCATATTTTGAATTCTTTTCTTTTGAAAGATGCTTGTAATGTCTATAAATAGCCCCTCTTACTAGAATGAATGAGATCTTTTGGAAATTACAAATTATTGAGTTATTCTTGTGGTTTGAGAGCTTGGTGGCCAAACCTTGGCAATCCTTGGTGGGAGCGCCAGTTATCTAACTTCCTTCACCTCCAATACCCTCATTCTCTCAATCTCATCAAAGGAAAGAACGCTCACCTCCATAAAATTTGGTATTGGAGTAAAGCCTAGAAGGAGCAAATTTGATCAAAAGTTTGCCTAAACAAAGGGAGCATCTTAAGTGCTGGACTTGTCTTCAAACTTTTATTAATATTGAAGATATTCTAGCATACGAAAGAATTAGCAAACCTCTATTTGTTCAGTCTAACTCTTTAGTAGAAGATATAACACCATACTTGTAGAAGCCCTCTTTCTTTCAAATTGAATATATTATCACAGAGGAAGCACCCATTAATCCAGCTTCTGAACATCATTTTCAAGTTCGTTGGAAGAATAAGCCACCAGCTGAAGATACATGGCTGACCCATACTGATTTGGAGACTTTAGCCCCACAATTAGTAGAAGACTTCTTAGATTTCAATTCTATAGAGCAGAGTTCAATTGATCCCAAGGGAGTTGATATAGAATATCATGAGGATCCCAAAATTAGAGCTCAAGGTTCATTTACAAGATCGCAAGCTAAAGCCCAAGAAAATTCAAGAAAGAAGGCTTAGCCTATTAGCTTGCTGAGGCCCATTTTATGATTTCATCTTTTTTTATTTATGTAATTTTTAATTTTCTTCTAGAAACTCCATGTTTGAAATTTTGCATTTAAAAATTCAAAGCATAACATGTGAGGTGGTTGAATCCACATAAAATAATATCATGTGAAATGGGTGGGTGACATAAAATAATGAGATAATTTAATATTTCACATTAATGTAGCCACCCACCTTTCCCTTCATGTTTTAAATTCTTTTCTTTTGAAAGATGCTTGTAATGGCTATAAATAGCCCCTCTTACTAGAATAAAAGAGATCTTTTGACAATTACAAATTATTGAGTTATTCTTATGGTTTGAGAGCTTGGTGGCCAAACCTTAGCAATCCTTGGTGGGAGCGCTAGTTATCCAACATATCTTCTTCCTTCACCTCTAATACCCACGTTCTCTCAATCTCATCAAAAGAAAGAACACCCATCTCCATTAGGAGGTAGTCGACCCAACATGATCGAAGGATCCTTATCAGTAACATATTGGTTACGTCGTCCAAGAAATCCTTGTAGACCTAGGGTGGTGTTTGTCTAAGGAGACAGACTTAAGTCTACATTAACTAATAGATGACTTTTTTCCCTATCAGGTGTAACTTATGATTCACAACTCAAAGGGTAGAGTCATTGGACATACGACTGGATCAATATATAATGATTCAATTTAGCGAACCACGACAGAGGACTCGGTGAATGCGTCATAAGTGGAGTCTGCTGGCCAAGCCATACTGTTAGAGGACACAGGCCACGCCCTTACTAGCATGAGATTTATTGAGAGTGAACATAGTAGAACACTTGATTTAACATTGACTCCCTTGTGTGCTAGAGTTTTCTTAATTTATCACCTTTAACAAACAGGTGCGAAATGTGGATTGGATTTTAGCTTTAAGATTTTAGAGATTGAATTTCATTTAAGAATATTTTGATCGATACTTAATTTGAGTTAATTTTATTTAAAATTAGAATCACATTTTGATGGAAGTATCCCCTCCGATTGAAATCACCATTCAACACAGCCATCATCAGGGTAGATGTATTATTTGATCATTTAATTTATTGTTTGCATCCTAACGACTCTTATTTAATAATAATATGATGATCTACTATCATAAAATTAAATTTTCTCATATATTTTAATAAGCTAAAATTCTTGTAATAATTAGATTTTTAAGTTTTGCTAACCCGCATCCCCAAAGAACAAACCGAATCAACCCAGCATCCTTATTTAAAAAAGTAAGTGTTCATGCTGTTTAGTAATTTAGATAGTTTTATTTCTAAATTATGATATTGATTTCAGATTTTTTTTTAAATTAATTCCAACTTAACCTATGCTGCCTTTTCAAACATTAAAATTTACACTTCAAATCTCTATGTCTGAGCACATGCATGTATTTTGACTTAGATAATTTCATATAATTAATGAAATCATTGATTTTGAAATTATAATAAAAATAAAATTTCTTAATTTTTTTATTGAAGGAAGCCCTATGATTTTTGTAGAATTTGATTTAATATCGCATTCTATCTGCTTATACAAAGAGTTGTAGATCCAGTGACATTTAGATTTAGATTGTAATTTAAAACATTACTTGCACTTAATTTGTTGAAATTTTCAATTCTCCAAGCTTTCATATTTATTTATGAACAGGTTCGAATTCTTTCATATTTAAGAATTTATCTTCTAATTAGTTTAAAACACACTATTAACAACTCTTGTATGAATCTTTCAATCATTCATTAAGGAGCTTTAACTATGCTTGCAAACATGTTATTTAACTTCTTCATAGATCTCTTATAAATTTTATTTAATTTTCCCCTTTATATATATATATATATATATATAAGCATAACACTTAACAAATTTCTTATGAGTTAGTTTTGTATTGAAATACAAATTCAAGTAGACTTGAAATATAGCATTCATGACTATCTGCAAGCCAACAAGTTATGCTTGTGAGTAAGCTATCGAATAATATTCTTGCACTTATGAGAGTTATCCAGTCTTCATATAAAAGCGATCAAACCCAATTTGACTTTATCTTAAATTTCACATTAAGTTTTATGTTTATTTAAAAGTCAAACTTCAAACTTATTATAAGTCTTTTATGAGCTTGGCATTTGTCTCCCCAAATTTCAATCAAAGCTTGTTTAATTTTGAGGAGTTTATAAGAGAAGAGAACTAACTTTATTAGAATGTTAATTTTAAATAAGAATGGGCTACTCGTTGCTTCATCCAATCCTTATAAATAAAGCTAAGAGATAGCACTTGCTTGAGTTTAGAGCACTAGACAAAGAGGGGGAAAGATTTTAGTTCGAATTTTGGGAAGGCTTTTAACTTGCTTAAATTAGTTTTATAAGTGCTTTTTCCTCTTTTTTCTTTTTGGTTTGATGTTCGTTTTAACATTTATTGTGTATTTTCTTATTTAATTTAATCTTAAACCATTTCATCTTGAATTTGTTTTAAGTTCCGAATTTCAATCAAAATTTTGATAGCATTTTTCGTGCAGATCTAATAATTTTGGAGGCCTTCCCATGTTTTGATGAAGTGATGGTTTTATAAACTCAACCGATCATCTCTCACCTTTAGCGTGCTTTTCAAACCTCGTAAAGAAGCATATATACATACATATTCTACACATTCATTCCTACACATCCAAACCCATCTTTTTTATTTATAACGAATAGCATCGCAAAAGCAAAGAAGAGAAGGAATGATGGAAATGCCGAAACCTGAGAATAATCTGTCGATAACGCTTCTTCGCGCAAAAGAGAGGTTGGAAAAGTAATTCAACGACTATTCACTTGATTAAAGGAGGGAGCATGGAGGTATACCCAGAGGAACCTGCCTGATGACAGAGTTACCTGTCGGCTACCCTCGCTAGTAAAAAGGGGAGGTCGGCTAGGAAGAGATGAGGGAAATGGGGAGGATTTCCAGCTGGCTGCTCCAAGTGGACAGGAAGGAAAGAAAATGGGAGATCCAGTGCATGAATCAGCTTAAGGAAGCAGGATCAAGTGAGAACTGAGGGAGGAAGAGACTTTACGGCTTGATGGGAGACAAACTGAGAGATTCTTGTGGCTTGATCAGAAATGGGAGTGAAGTTTCAAGTTTACGTGCGGCTCGATCAGAAACGTGAGTCGAGCGAGTGTGGCTTGCGGTTGAGTTGCTAGCGATTGAGGGAAGAGTGGAAGGAGAGGGAGGCTTACTCGGTTTGCTTGCGTGTGACTTGGACGAGAGAGAAAAAACTGAGTGAATCTTGGTTAGGGCTTTTAAAGGGAAAGGGAAGGAAGAGGCAGGAGTGGCTCGTGCGGTTGAAGGGGTAGAGCCGATTGGGAGTCGTTCGTGTGGTTAGGAGCGTCGAACGTGCGGTTGTCTTGAGGGAGATCGAACGCAAGGAGGAGGACTTGCTTGAGCGCGAAGGAGACGAAGCCGGATTTGGTCGGTTGAGTGTGGAAATTGTGTGCAAAGGGGGAGAGGCGAGAGGAAGGAATTAAGGGGAGATCGTGTCGGATCGGGTTGGTTAGGGATTTAGCTATTTTTTTAAGCACTTAATCAATCTTAAGCCCATGAAATATATATATATATATATATATATATATATAGAGAGAGAGAGAGAGAGAGAGAGAGAGAGAGAGAGAGAGAGAGTTATTTGACGTTCATAATCATCCGTTTCAATCTATCGCTTTAGTTTAAGTCAGTCAATTTTAGGCGAAAAAATGTGCATTATCACTCCATCGTTCGATTTTTTCAATTGAGTATTAAATAGTCATTTGATAGATTTTGATATTTCAAAACTAACAACGTAATCAATTTTATGAACGCATGTCATTTGGACATCGTCGTAATTTTCTGACTTCGATATGTGTGTCGACGCATTGATAGCTTGATCACTTGATCGATTGATCATTAAATTATGTAATATTTATATTCTGATCAATTTCGACGTTTTGAATGCTATGATGAAATCCGTCAATCGAGTTTGACCGATTTGATGATATTTGACTGAAGCTTTGATAATTATATCAAAAAGTCAAATTTGAATTTTGAGCCGATTGATGATATCGCAAGGTCAACAATCTGATACTAGAGGAAGCATAAGTATACAATGCATGGCATGAGAGGGTGACAAAAAATGATTAATAAAGTATGAGTTGAAAATATAACCCTATTGAAGTTGCAAGATGGCCATGAGCTTAAAAGATGAATCAATGATTATGATTTGCGACGTCAGTGCTATGGAATAGATGTGCAACAACATTCGTACGCGACGAGCATAATGTGGGCACACAGAACAATGCAAGATATCATCAGTGTCGAGGAATATTAGGCACGGAGTGTAAGAGTGCATTACGCAAGGGTATGCCGACAACATGGATCAAGCAACGGTGTGAGAGATTGGTGCGAGAGCAGATCATAGTGGTTGAATGTCAATAGTAATGTGTTTGATTGCTCTTTCTCTACTAATCTCTTTAAAATTTGTTCTCGTTTATGAAGTAGAAATTGATAAGGGGGAATAAACAATTTATATTTTCATTTGGAGGTGCAGAGAAGAAGTTAGTTTAAGTGAAGAATTGTTATTCAGGACTCTAATCTTCTAACCATCCTCATTTCATCTCAAGTTAGAAAACGGGAATGCATGGCATACCTTGACTTATTTTATTTTGGACCAAGCTTCATTTATTTTTGATGGAAATTGATATATTATATTAAAATCTATCAAATTGATCACGAATCTTGAGTCAAATTGAATATCTCAATAAAATGATTTCACTAGCATCAAGAATGAGTAGATTCAAGTTCAAAAGAGCTCAAGAAACATACTTGAAAAATTCAAGTCATTAATTAGATTGTCAAATGATCTTCAAAGTTGGCATACTTATACACAAATTAAGAATTTGCTTTGGATGAGGAGTTAAGATAATCACCAATTTAGATTGTTTAGATGCTTAAACCATCAAGAAATTGTCAATGAGAGAATTAATATAGCGATGGAGTCTTTTGAATTTTTGTCAATTATTGTCTTCTATTATTAAAATCCTCTAAATAGGGCCTCATTTTCACCATGGAGGAGGAGAAAGCTTTGAGAGAGTTAAGAGCTTGAAGTCAATCATCACCGCGAGCATCACCGACCATCTTCACTAAGACACTGACAATTGCCAGAAGCATTGCAGCATGACTGCAACATACAATCATTGTTATAATTCAAGATTTTCATGCACAATCTTGTAATTACATTCTAAGGAAGATTGAAACATTGTGATTCAAAGTTTACATAGTGGAATATTTGAACTAGGCTAAGCTCTATGATTTTTCCCCATTTTTTGAGGATTTTTTCACATAAAATTTTTGGTATTATTTATTCTTTTTTCAACTATGTGAGTGTGTAGTAGAATTTCATGCAATGTTTAGACGTAAGGATTTACTTTACTACTACAAATTTTTTGATACGCAATAAAAATAAAAAAGAATTTACATAGATTTATAAAGTTAGCTCAAAATAGATAGGATAATTCTAATGATAATGACGATGATCAAGTTGTTTTAATGGCTCATTTGCATTGAGTGAGGATATTTGATGCAAATTTGGTTAAGTTAGATTTCAAAGCTCCCGAGCATACTTCGACGTCAATGCAAATATAAGAGCTCAACGATTATTTGTATATTATTTTAAAAATTGATTAAATTTTTTATCAAAATATAATGATACAAAAAATTTCATTTTATTGATAATGCTTCAAGTTTATTTTAAATTTTCATCTATTGTTCAGCCAAAGACTTTAATCTTACACATCTGAGATTTCTTTTACACGTGCTGCTACTGCACCCAATACTATATAATATATATATATATATATTGCATGCCAGAAAATTTGTAATGGTAGAATAAACCTTCACGTCTTAGCTTTGTATGAAAATCTAATACTTCTGAGATAGTTGAAAGAGAATAAAACTCCAATTTTACATAGAAAAATCCTAGAAATAGGGGGAAAAACCACAGGGCCAAGCCGAGTAAAAATGCTTCATTATTGATATGACGCTTAAAATACCACTAGTCGAAGTACGAATCTTGATGTCAAAAATAAGTTGATCCTAAGTTGAAATTAGTCGAGATCAAGCACTTAAAATATCATTGAAAACTTTGGGATATCAATTAAATCCCTAAATAGCTCTTAATCATGGAGTGTTCATAGTCAAATCGTCGCCCGAGCGGATCCTAAGCAAGCCCAAGATCTCATAATTCTCGGCGGCGGAACCACCCGTCGGTTGTCAACGCGACGCCGTCGGTCCCGCCGTCGTCGTCGGTCACCATTATGATGACTTTCATCTTGATCACCGTCCGATTGCACCATCATCACTACCCTTGCTGCTACAACCTGAACGTGACTATATGGTTGTTGTTGTCTGATTCTAGGATTCTCATTGTCAGCCCTTCTTATATACGATTATGTAATCCCGTTATCAAGAAAATTTTGTACTCTGAAACAGATACATAGTGGAAGATTTTTACTGGGCTAGGCCCCAAGGTTTTTTCCCTCTTTCGAGATTTTTTCACGTAAAAATTCTAGAGTTTTATTATTAATTCTTCAAACATCTGTATGTGTGTTGGACTCATATTTAAGGCGTAAACTTTTACTCTAGCATGCTTGGTTTTCGCCTTGCAATAGTTTGGTGCCATCTATGAGAAACTGATTCACATTATTTCATCTTGTATGGGGACCAAGTTTCCCAATAAGATCAAAACCACCATCGAGGTGGAGCATTTCAAACTTTTAAGGAGCACAACGAATAATGAAGATTCATCAAACTTCATTCCTTCAGATTTTATCAAAAACTGGGGGGCATCTCTTAATCTCAGAAGATCGCCCATGTTAATATGTTAAGCATCTAATCGATTACCATCCCAAGAAATAAGTCAAAGTTAGAGAACATTTCAACATTAAGAAGAGATATAGCTTTGCAAATCATGATTTTCAATCATACTCATGGAAAAACAAGACCAAGGTTAAGGAGCAACTATAGCTACAACCATAAACGAATGTTTTGATTCGACCTCTTCCATACAGGTTAACGTCATCAAGTAATACTTTGACAAACAATCTCGGATATGTCAAAAATTCTCAGCAAATTCAATTCAATCTCTTCCATACAGATAAACGTCATCGAGTAAAGACTCTGACAAACAACCTTGGATAGATCAAAACTTCGCACCTACTCCACACAGGTTAACGTCGTCGAGCAAAGACTCTGACAAATAACCTCGGATAGGTCAAAACTTCGCACCTTCTCCACACAGGTAAGAAGTCAAATAACACTTTAGCTAATCCCTAGGATAGGTCAAAAGGTCCTTGGTGGACTTCCACCTCTTCCATAGTTAACATCGTAACACTTTCGACAAACAATCTCGGATATGTCAAAAATTCTCAGCAGATTCAATTCGATCTCTTCCATACAGGTTAATATCATTGAGCAAAGACTCTGACAAATAACTTCGGATAGATCAAAACTTTACACCTACTCCACACAGGTTAACTCCATCGAGCAAAGACTCTGACAAACAAGCTGGATAGTCAAAACTCACTTTTACTCCATACGTGGGTCAAATAACACTTTGGTATGAGATAGGTCAAAAGATCCTTGGTGGACTTCTCGACCTCTTCCACAGTTAGCGTCATGGTAACACTCGACAAACAACCTCGGATAGGTCAAAATCCTCAGATTGATTGACATCTTCCATAGGTTAATGTTGTGGGTAACACTCGACAAATAACCGGATAGGTCAAAATCACCGGTTTCAACCTCTTCCATATAGATTAACGTAACACTTTGACAAACAACCCGGACTCAAAAATCCTTGCGATTCGATTCCTCTTCCAGGTGCAGCGTCATCAGTAACACTCTGACAAACAACCTCGGATGAGTCAAAAATCCTCAGCGGATTCAATTCGACCTCTTCTGTGTAGGTTAATGTCATTAAGTAATATTTTGACAAACAACCTCGGATGGGTCAAAAATCCTCAGCGGATTGGATTCTATCCCTCACATGCAAGTAAACGGCATCAAGTAACATCATGGAGAATGATACTTTGAAATTATCTATCGACTTTTAGTTGCTCGAATGATTCCGTAATTAATCTTCGCGGTTATCAGAACCATCCATTGAAGTTTCAAGAAATCAAATTTCTTAAAAGAAGAAGTAGGAACTACGGATAGTCTCCGATCATCGCGTCACCATCGATGCGGTCATCCCCGCCGGCGTCGGCGTCGCCACCATCGGTCATTCTGGTCATCTCGCCGATCACCATCACCTTATCGCTGCGGTCACCACCATCGTCTTGGTCATCCACGCCGCCCGTATTATCTCCATTCGCTACCGACCACCCCCGTTGGCCGCCAACCACCGCCGCCGGCCGCCGCCATTAGCCGCCACCACCGGTCATCACCGTCGCTGGTCACCGCCGCCGACCATCATCGGCCATCTCCGCCGGTCACCACCATCGTCACCGGTCATCCCTTCAGCTCTGGTTGGCCATCTCCGCCTCTGGCCACCCCCTGTGCGCCCGCCGCGCGTACCATGCCCGGTCACCACGGTCCGCGGCTAACCTTTGTCAGCCATCTCCGTCGATCACCACCATCGACCGTTGTCATTATTAACCGTCGTCGTCGGTCATCATCACCGACCACCACTACCGGTCATCAAAGTCGTGTCGTATGAACTTCAGGCATTGATCGCCTCCGAACCCGTTCGGTCTGACAAAGATAGTTAATGCCTCGAGGAAAATCGAACTCCGAGCTACGGGTCTTGATTGCCTCAAACCTGGTCGGTCCCTGAGGCGGTTGGCGCCTCTTTAGAGAAAACCGAAGCCTCATATGAACTATGGGTCTTGATAGCCTCAAACCGGTCGGTCCAGACAAGGCGGTTGACGCCCTCGAGAAAAAATCAGATTCTGTATGAGCTACGGGCTTGATAGCCTCGAGCGACCTTCTCTGAAGAAGAAGAGAAACCCTAGAGCATATGAGGAGTGTGCCTTCTCCCTTGGCCCTAGGGGGGTTTTTATAGATCCCATGTAGGGGCAAAAAGATCAAAAATCACAAAAAATAGTCGAAAATGGGAATTTATGCAGCATGGTGTCGCTCTTGGCTGGCGGCGGTCGTACGCTTGGCCGCCCGTGGGCTGACCTCAGCGTGGCGTCGCGCCTGTGACCAGCGTGGTTCATCACCCAACCGCTGGTTCAGCGTCTGCGGGCCAACGCCTCGCCTGTAGATCGACGCGTACTGCGCGGCATAAGTGCAGGATGGGTAACCCCAAAATCTTGCATCTGCATGCAGTACTTCACATTCCTGCACTTCCATGATCATAATCTTGTGCTCCCATGAAGATATGTTCTCTCAAAATGTACGGTTAATGGACTCGCAAATTTCATTGAAGAATTTGTTATTTTCAAGTGTTTGTATATATATTTTTGAATGATCGAGATAATGTCATCCAAAAATAGGGGGCAATTGATATGGCACTTAAAATACCACTAGTCGAAGTACGAATCTTGATTTCAAAAGCAAGTTGATCCTAAATTGAAACTGGTCGAGATCAAGCACTTAAAATATCATTGTAAATTTTAGATGGGTTCATCCTAAATAGCACTTAAACATGGTGTTTATATCCAAATCAAATAACAAGCCAAGATCTCATGATTCTGACTTCATTTGAGCATTCAAATACTTAAAATACATGAAATGATCAAAGGAATCATTTTGAGCCATTTGATGGAGTGGAGTGGTTCAGGTTTTCAATGTATTTACAGAAATATCATTCCTCCAATCTATAAATAGTCCATCATTCTTCATATGAGGGAGGTGAAGCAAGAAAGAGGAGAGAGCTCTAATGCTTGAAAATCCTCCAAGCATAATCGTGTCACCACTCGACGGTCGCCGACCACCTCCGTTGATAGCCAACCACGGCCGCTCCACCGGCCCGCAGGCCGTGGTCTCTTCCTCATCGCCGTCATGCGACCATTGTCGTCGGCGCGTAGCGGTCATCATCGTCTATAGCGCCGTCCATCATCGCCGGTACCATGGCAACCATTCTTAGGCCATCTTGACCCATCGCGGTCCCGATGACTTCCCATTCATCATCTCACTTACTTGATTATTCTGATAAAGTGACTATATAACTATTGTTGTCTGATTCTGGGATTCTCATTGTCATACAACTTCTCAGTAATCTTGGGAAAATTTTGTACTCACGAAACATATACATAGTGAAAGATTTTCTTGGCTAGTGATTTTTTCCCTCTTTCGAGGTTTTCTCATAAAATTCAGGTTTTATCATTAATTTTTCAAACACATGTGTATCTTTGGACTCCACAACAAACTAAGGTGTAAACTTTTCTACCACAACTAGTTTTTTGCGTCAATTTATAATCGTGCCACCACTTTCGCCGACCACCCCGTTGATTACCAACCACCAGCGCACCATGGTATTCTTAGTCGCGCGTCATCGATCTCGTAGGTCATCTGCGACCATATCGGCGAAGCTTGTGGTCATCATGGTCATGATCATTGTCATCGCCGCATCGCGGCCGGCACCACCTGCAGTCATCCCGGCCATCTTGACGGTCATCCTCCGACGACCATTCATTAATCGGCACGTTCACCATCATCTACCACTGCAATGTTACAACGAAAGTGACTATATAAGCGTTGTATGATTCTCATTGTCGCTTCTCATATACAACTCTAATCGATTTGGAAAAACTTTGTACTCTAAAATAGATACATAGTGGAAGATTTTTACTGGGCTAGGCCCCGTAGTTTTTTCCCTCTTTTTAAAGTTTTTTCACGTAAAAATTCTGGAGTTTTATCATTAATTCTTCAAACATCTGTGTGTGTGATGGACTTCGCAACAAAGTTAAGGCTTAAACTTTTACTCTACCGCAACTGGTTTTATAGCATGCAACAGTTTGGTGCCATCTGTGAGAAAATGATTCTCATTATTTCATCTTGTAGTTTTCAACAAGATCAAAATCACCATCGAGGTTGAGTATTTCAAGCTTTTAAGGAGCGCAAGTGAAGAATGAAGATTCACCAAACTTCGTTCCTTCAGATTTTTTCGAAAAATGGGGGGCAACTCTTAATCTTAGAAAATCACTCATGTTAATATGTTAAGCATCTAATCGATTACCATCCCAATAAACAAGTCAAAGTTGGAGGATATTTCAACATTGAGAAGAGATATAGCTTTGCAAATTATGATTTTTCAATCATACTCATAGAAAAACAAGACCAAGATTAAGGAGCAACTTTTGCTACAACCACAAACAGATGTTTCAATTCGACATCTTCCATACAGGTTAACTTCATCGAGTAACACTCTGGCAAACAACTTGGAATCAAAATCCTCGGCGGTTGATTGATCTCTTCCGCAGTTGCGTCATCAAACAAAGACTCGACAAACAAACTTCGGATAGATCAAAACTTTGTACATACTCCCACCGAGTTAGCGTCATCGAGCAAAGACTTCGACAAACCCGAGGATAGTTCAAAGGTCGCGGTGGACTTCCACGTCTCTTTTTTACAGTTGCGTCATCGGTAACACTCGACAAACAATATCGGATAAGTCAAAATCCTCGGATTCAATTGACCTCTTCCATTAGATAATATTACGACTCGAAACAATCTGAATCGTCAAAATCTTGGCGGATTCAATTTGACCTCTTCCATATAGGTTAGCGTCATAACACTATGACAAACTCGGATAGGTCAAAATCGCCAGATTCAAACCTATTCCAGAGGTTAACGCGTCGGGTAACACTCACGAAAACAACCTGGATCGGTCAAAATCTTGTGATTCTTCGACCTCTTCCATAGGTTAGCGTCGCCGGGTAACACTCTACGACACAATCTGGATAGGTCAAAATCACCGGATTGATTCGACCTCTTTCCAGTTGCGTCATGGGTAGCGACGACAAACACCGGATAGGTCAACAATCTCGGCGGATCTAATTGACCACTTCCATATAGGTTGCGTCATTGGGTAACACTTTGACAACCTTGAGATAGGTCAAAATCACTTGGGATTTAATTCGACCTCTTCCATATAGGTTAACGTCATCGAGTAATACTTTGACAAACAATCTCGGATGGGTCAAAATCCTCAACAGATTCAATTCGACCTCTTCTGTGCAGGTTAATGTCATCAAGTAACACTTTGACAAATAACCTCGGATCGATCAAAATCTCGGATTAAATTTACCCCGACATGCAAGTTAGCGGCATCAGTACATCATGGAGAATAATACTTTGAAATTATCTATCGATTTTACGAGTTGCTCAAATGTGGTTCCTAATTGCGCTTCCCCACCATCTTGGCGGTTATCAATTGAGTTGAACCGTATTGAAGTTTCAAGAAATCGATTCCACATAAGAAGAAGTAGGACTTCTGGGATTCTTTGGTCATTACCACAGTCATCGCGTCGACCATCGTCGCGGTCATCACACGGCTGCGCCAACCACCATCGCCAGTTACCCTGACCACCTCCGTTGGCGTCCACCACCGCCGGCCACCGTGCCGCTTCACCGCCCGATTGCGCGCCAGCTTATTGGCCGAGCCATCATCGTCATTCCGGGCATTGCCACCCCCGACCTCCAACTACCATCGCGGTCATTTGCGCGACCATCGTCCATCTCGCCGGTCACCACCATCATCTCGGTCATCCCCAGCGACTACCAGCGTCGGTCGCGTCGACGGTCGTGTCCATGCGTGCATTTGACAATGGCCACTGTCGATTACGTCGCCGGTTTCCTTGCCGATCACCCATGTCGACCATCAACCCCTTCTTTGGCGGCTGCCGTAAGCCCGTGCTTGTTGTCATTATTAACTATCGTCGTCGGTCATCATCACCGACCACCGATGCCGGTCATTGGAGCCTCGCCGTATGAATTCTGAGCTTGATTGCCTGAACCGGTCGGTCGGCGAGGTTGACACCTCTTAGAGGGAAAAGCAGCCTCGCTCTGAACTACGGGCCTTGATCACCTCAAACTTCGGTCGGTCCGATAATGTGGATTGAAGCCTCTTTCGAGGGAAAAGCGGAGCCCATATATGAGCTACGTGCTTGATCGCCTCGAGCCAGTCGGTCTACAAGGGTAGTTGCGCCTCTTTCGAGGTAAAATCGCCTGGTATGACTGGTCTTGATCACCTCCACCTTCTCTCGAAGAAGAAAACTTAGAGCATATGAGGAGTGTGTTTTCTCCCTTGGCCCTAGGGGGGTTTTTATAGACCCCCTATAGGGGTAAAAAGGTCAAAAATCGCTGAAATTGCCAACAAATTATCAAAAATGGGCATTTGCACCCGCCGTCTGTCAGCCGAGGTGTGTGTGTGGCGGGTCTTGACTTCGCTGTCATCCAGCGGCGCTGCGGCGGCATCAGCGCGACATGGCTCGCTGCTTGTGCTCCGTGATCTCACATGATCCACCGGCGTTGTCCGGCGCGCGTCCGCCGCTCACCATTTCATTACCGGCGTGTGTAGCGGCGCGCCAGCTGGCGTGTCGCGAGCATACCGTAGCGTGGCCGAGTGTTTTTTGCCAGCGCATGACCGGTCGATCGCGCACCAACGCGCGTAGCGCGCCGTCTTGCGTGTATGGCGCCGCGTGTATCCCGCAGCGTGGCCAGCGTGCACCGGTCCCCGACCAAACCGATGGCGGTGAGGCGCCACTGCGCAGCGTCATAAGTGCCAGAATGGGTCATAACCCGAAAGTGCGCACACATTCATTCTTCAGTGATCATAATCTTATGCTCCCATGAAGATCTGTTCTCTCAAAATATACGGTTAATGGACCCGCAAATTTCATTGAAGAATTTATTATTTTCAAGTATTTGACATAGATATTTTTAGATAATCGAGATAATGTCATCCAAAAATAGGGGGTGGCGATACTTAAAATACCTACAGTCAAGAATTCTTGATCTTGATGTCAAGCAAGTTTATCTAAGTTGGCGAGATAGCACTTAAAATATCATTGGAAACTTTGGGATATCAATTAAATCCCTAAATAGTATGTAAAAATTCTGGAGTTTTATTATTAATTCTTCAAACATCACATGTGTGTCTTTGGACTCAGAAGTTAAAGAAAAACTCTCATGGCGGTTTTCTTCACCAATATATTTACTTTGGAGTCTCGAGTTTAAATCTTCCTAATGGGATTACCAAGTTGTATATGAGAAATCCTAATAATGGGAATTCCATAATCAGGTTACACTAGCTATGCAGCAGTAGTTGAGGTGTAACGGTTGTTGGTGATAGTTGGAGACATCAATAGGCGGTGATCGACGACAATGGTGGTGATGATAAACTTCAAACTTTTAGCTCTCTCACAACTTTCTTCCAAGATCACTTCTAGCTCCTTCTCCCCCTTCATGACAAGAATGGGGTCCTATTTATAGGATTCTGAGATGGGCATTTTGGTTATTATAGCCAAAATCTCAAAACACTCCATCAAACAGTGTATATTGATTCATTTGATCATAGATAATTTTTTGGTGATTTGATCTTCGATTTGAGTGATCTTAGGTTTGTTGGATTCGTCTCGTCGAACCGCTTGATTTGACTATAAAGCATGTCAAATTTGGAAGTCATTTGATCATCCAGTCAGTGTCTCGAAATTTCATTTGTGACTTTTGAGCTTGAGTTGAGCTCATTTGGGCTCGATTTGACCCAGATATTATTAGACTCATCAATTCGTTGAATTTGAAGGGATATATGCTTTAACTTGAAATCTATGTTTTATTTATAAATTTTAGAAGGATATATCATTTGTCCCTTATTTTTGGATAAAAAAACTTATTTCATTCAAAAATATATAAATATATAACTAAAATTATTAGGATATATGATATATATATATATATATATATATATATATATATATATATATATATGTGTATCAAATTTATTTACTAATTAGTTATTAATATTTATTTATTTTATTTTATATGAATAAAATAATAATATATAAATTATATATATATATATATAGCTATTTGATTTGAAGGAGAGGGGGTCGTCGGCCACCCAATTTTCTTCTTGTTTTTTTTTCTTTTTTTAACGTGAGTGACTTAGAGAGAGAGAGAGAGAGAGAGAGAGAGAGAGAGAGAGAGAGAGAGACTTTTACTTTTATTTTTTATTGATGAAGAATATAATGAGTTTTTTTATTAGTAATGTGAAAAGTTTTTTTTCTCTTTTTTTAATGAGTTATATGAAGAGGTTTTTTTATTTTAAATAAGGAATACAAAGAGTTTTTTTTAATTTAAAATATTAATAATTTTCTCTTCTCTCTCTCTTTTTAAGAAGATGAAAAGTTTTTTTTTAAATGAGAAATGCTAAGAGTTTTTTTTTATTTAAAATATGAATAACTCTTTCTTCTTTTTTTAGAAGTTGAAAGTTTTTATTTTATTTTTTAATGAGATATATGAAGAGTTTTCATTTTTATTTTATTTTATTTTTTAAAAGAATTTGAAGTGTCATTTTTCTAGTATAAATACCCCAACAGGTAAGGGAAGGGAGGCGATCAGGCCGTAGTAACTCGATTTTTTCTCTAAAGAGGCATCAACCTCCATGGTGGCCGGGTTTGGAGACGATCATACTGTAGTTCATAAGCTCTGGTTTTCCGATGTCAGTGTCCTCGTCGGATACCAGTTTTGAGGTCGAGGCTTTGGTTTTCCCTCGAAAGAGGCATCAACTGTCCTCGTCGAATCGACCTGCTTTGGAGGCGATCAAGGCTCGCAGTTCGTACGGTGAGGCTCCAATTTTCCCTCAAAAAAGGCATCAATTTTCCTCGTCGGACCGACCGGGCTTGGAGGCGATCAAGGCCCGTAGTTCATACAGCGTGGCTCCGATTTTCCCTCAAGAGAGGCATCAATTGTCCTCGTTGGACCGACCAGGTTTGGAGGGCGATCAAAGCCCGTAGTTCATATGGCGAGGCTCCAGTTTTCCTTCGAGAGAGACGTCAACTGTCCTCGTCGGACCGGGTTTGGAGATCAAGGTCCGAGTTCATGAGACTCCGTTTTTCCACGAGGTGTCAACCGTCTCTCGATGGGGTTTAGAGGCGATTAAGGCTCGTAGTTTATGGAAAATTGATTTTCTTGAAACTCTAATATATGGTTCAAGAGTTAACAACAAGAGACTACAAGATCCGATGATGTAACACCAACTATCAACAGTGATACTTTGATAATCTTCTGGAAGAAATTTTATTTTCTAAATGATTGATTTATTTATTCCTCAAAAGATCAACAAACTTATCCTCCTCTTACCTTTTGCTTTGCCTTGAGATTGTGATGTACTGTACTAAAGCTTTTGCCTCTTGAGATTTTTGATGTACTTACTACCTTCACTTTACTAAGGTTTTTAATGTACTTGTACCTTTTGAGGTTTTCAATTTGCCTATATCTTTTGAGGTTTTATATATACCTGCATCTTCTGAGGATTTTGCCTTCTGAGGTTTTATATATACCTACACCTTCTGAGGCTTTTGCTTTTTAAGATTTTTGATATACCTGTACCTTCTTAGGCTTTTGCCTTCTGAGATTTTTGATGAGTGGAGACCTTGTCAATCACTTGCTCTCTTAGAGTCTTTTTAGTGAGGACCTAGTCCACTACTAGCTTCCCATCGAGGCTTCCTCAGGGGTGTGTCTTCTAGGGGTTATCAATGGAGACTTTGTCTACCACTTGCCTTCTTGAGGTCTTTCTAATGAGTACCTTATCCAATATCATCTTCCCATATAGGTCTCCTCATGGGTATGCCTTTTAAGGGATTTTATTGAATGCAACAAAGGAAGATTTTATTGATAATAAAAATTTGTTTTGGAAAATAAAATCTTATAAACTTTTCAATATAGTAAAGAAGAAACTTAACTTTCTTTAGTCACTTGCTTTAGTGAGATCTTTCCTTAGATAACTATTTGTGATATTTCTTACTCAATAACTCCAACGATTTCTTTACCATGATTCCTCTGATCTCTTTTTTGATGATATGTTCGTTGTTCCAACAAGTAGTGTCCCAGATGTCCTTGTCGTATTAAACGTTCTTCCTTTAGATGAACGCGGCTTTCAGTTGAATGCCCTTTCGAACGATGAAAGTGACAATATTGTGATTGATTTTCACCATTTGAATTTCTCAATGGGTTGGGCCATTTGAGATATTCAAAATTCTAAATCTCCATTATGATATCAGTCCTAGACATATTTAGTGGAGTATATCTAGAAGTGTCGTAATGTCGTCGATCTTTTGAATATTTTTCTTTTTTTTGTTTGAGATCTTTGTTGTAAGATCTTGATGCATTACGCTTAAAGTTATTCTCAAATTGTCTTCTATGAGCAGTAATAGCTTTATCAGCAATAATTTGTGCCTCTATGCGATGAATAAGATTAGTGTAAGATCGCATTGTATCTCGCATTAATGATGAGTAAAAAGGCTTGGGTCAAAGACCTCCAAGGAAGACACCTCGGAGTAGCTCTGGATCTACTCGAATTTGACGCTTAAGAGAATCTTGAGTATTCTTTGAGGGTTTCTCCTTCATTTTGGTGAATTCCAGAAAGATGAGAAGAGTTTTTGATGATTCTTAGATTTGAGATAAATTGTTCGACAAAGAGTTTATCCAAATGAGCAAAGTTGAGAATGTTCCCTTAGGGGAGGGAATAAAACCATGTACAAGCTTGCCCTTTAAGAGTGATAGAAAAAACTTGGCAGAGCAAAGTATCGGGGGCTTGTTGAATATGCATAATAGTTCTGTAATGATTGATATGCTCATAAGGATCAAAGGTTCAATGTTAGTAGTTTAAACCCCACCAGAATCGGTTGTTGAAGAACCATATCATGCAAAGGAGAAGATTCTTGAATACTATGATGAGGGATGAATTGTTTATCTCTTAACGAAAATTCATCTCGAATAACTTCACGAGTTGTTTCCATGACACGGGGGCGATTCAATCCCATCAAAGAGGTAGGGGATTCAAAGTTGATCGAACAATACAAGTGAGTTGAGTCATGGTCCATATCAGGATGTATGGGAGGAATTTCCATATGATCATGAGGGGTTCTTCATTAACTCTATCATGTTGATGGGTGATCTCTCAAGAATTTGATCCCTTCAACTCTTAGTAAGAAGGATGAGCTTATTCCTCTTCATCCTCCTCAAAAGTATGAAATGCTCCACCTGGCTGGTGGTTTTGATCTTGTTGAGAAACTTTGTTGTCTCTAACATGATAATGTAAAGTAAATCTCTTTCCCACAAACGAAGTCAAACTATTGCATGCCAGAAAACTTGAAACGGTAGAATAAACCTTCACGCCTTAGCTTTGTATGAAAATCTAACACACACATAGATAGTTGAAAAGAGAATAAGAAACTCAAGATGCATTGAAGAAAAGAAAACTGAGGCCTAAAGTAAAAATGCTTCATTATATATTTATTTTGGAGTACAGAGTTTAAATCTTCCCAGCAGTGGGATTACAAAGTTTTATGTGAGAAATTCTAATAATGGGAATTCCATAATCAGTTACAGCAATGCAAGAGAGTTGGGGTAATTGATTGGTGACAGGATGATGGCAATGGCGATCGGCAAATGGTGATGACAAACTTGAACTTCTAGCTTCTTCTCCCCCTTCATGACAATAATGGGGTCCTATTTATAGGATTCTGAGAGGGACAGTTTGGTCATTATAGCCAAAATCTCAAAACACTCCATCGGACGATGTATATTGATTCATTTGATCATAGATAGTTTTTTTGGTGATTTGGTCGTCCAAACGATCTTCGATTTGAGTGATCTTAGGCTCGTTGGATTCGTCTTGTCGAACCACTCGATTCGACTATAAGCATATTAAATTTGGAAGTCATTTGAACATCTAGTGTTAAATTTTATATGTGCCTTTGAAATTTGATTTGAATTTGCCCACTTATAGTATTATTGGACTCATCTTATTGAGTCATTGAATTTGATGGGATATATGCTTTAACTTGAAATCTATGCTTGATTTATAAATTTTAGAGGGATATCAATACCTATTATGCTTTATTACAATTGAAAACTGAAAATTACAACAATGGTTCGACTTGAAACTTATTTTTTATCTCGTTGAATTCCATAGGAGCAAAGAAATAAGATATCATCATCATCATCATCATTATTATTATTATTGAGTCCTCTAATAAAAAATCTAGGATCTTATTGAATTTGGACTTTCCAGGAGGCACATGGCTTATTCTTGGACTTCCAGCATTTTCTCCCAGTTTCCTGGAAGCCCGCCTTGTTATTTCTCACAATAATCATAAAACACATTTACATACATATCATATAATTCTTATATATTTATATATTAAACACTTAAATTTTGAGAATTATATTCATAGCATTTAAATCTTTAATATCACTTATTCTTATTTTAGAAGTGAATACCTCTTTTAAAGCATAATGTGTTAGATATATAAACATTAAATTTTAGGTCTTCGGTATAAAAATACATAAAAATTGTGAGATATGCTGAAGTGCAATCAATATAGCAAAGTTTTGATGAGGAAGGTAACAATAAAATATTTGAGCATAATTTAAGGAAAAATAGACTGTGAACAACAAAATTTTTTATTATGATATATCAATCCCATTACATTATCCTATCTTTTAGATGAGTACAACATAAATTCAGGTACTACCATGCATGCTTATATTTTTCTATTATTTAAATCTTATTAAAATATATATTTGAAATATGTATTTTTTTTATTTTAGTTATTCTTAGTATTTTTTTATTTAAAAATTGGGGATCTATATACATACCCGTTAATTTTTATATTTAATTATCTAATACCTAAATTTTAACATTTACATAAATAATACATAAATATTTCATATCACAAGAAAAATATCACTATCATTAATTTTAAATTCAATATACTTTTCATGAATAAAAAAATATAATATAATATAATATAATTTATATTTATATATATATATAAATTTTAAGTGTATGTAAATAATTAGAATTCTGTGGTATTAAATGAATATAAAAATATCTATGCTAGATATATAAATATGTAAAAGTTATATGATTTGCATGCAAATTTTCTTATAAATTTTAATTATTTTTATATATCATATTAATCTCAAAATAAATCAAATTATTTTAAGGTTTTTTTAATTCTTTTGAATTCAACAAATTTATTATAGATAGTCTCACTATGTGATCTTGACCCTCAACGAGCCTTTCAGTGTCAATTGATCTCACTTTTGAATAATGTGATCTATATAATCACAAGTTTTTAGTAAGGATAAGATTAATTAGAAAAATATCACTATCATTAATTTTAAATTCAATATATTTTTTATGAATATATAATATATATATATATATATATATATATATATATATATATATATTAAGGGTAAATTAAGATTAAAAAAAAATTAAGGTATAAAAGACATCGATCAACTTACTTCTTAAGCTCAAATGCCTTGTTCAATGGAAAGAATCTGTCATGCTCACCCCAAATAATCAAAATATCCTGCATAAATAATAATTAATAAAAAATAAGAAGAGAAAATAAGGAGAGGAAACCTGAATTATGTAAGGAAAGCATAATTTCTGAATTAAATTAAAACTGAGTACCTGAGGAAGAGGGGTAAGCTGGAATAAATCATTGTTTCCTAGTGTGATTGCCTTCAGAAGCTCTTTCTTTTCTTCTAAGTTATCATTGAAAAGGTCCTGCAAAGCCTAAATTACATTAACAGCATGACAATGAATTCAGAAGCTTATTTTTATATCTAACATCTAAATTTTTATATTTAGTTGTATAATATTTAAATATTTAATATCACATAAAAATATTTCTATTTTAATATTTTTATAAATAAACAAAAATATAAATATCAAAATTTAAATATTATTAGATAGTTAGATACATAAAAATTATTCGATATGCAAATAATGTTTTCTGCCAATATGCTCTTTGGTTTTCTGCCAAATCAAATTTAGTCGTCTGATTGATAAGTTTCTCTTCATTTCTGCTGTGTTTTTCTCACAAACTACATATAACAGGCCAATAAATAGTAATGGATCATAGGGTTTTTGTTTACTGTTGCTGTGATAAAATAGAGGAATTATTTTATAGTAACAACCTATGTATCACTATATATAAATAATGGGAGTACAAAATTATATTTTTGTATTTGTTTATTTTTGAATAACAAATTATTCCGTGCGGAGTCCAGATTAGCTTTACATTCGAACTCTAATAAAATAGTATCATATAACACTTATTCAATATATAATTGTTATATTTTTATTATAAAATATTATGTATGAATGTGTATTATCAGCAATATAATATATAATATTTATGTACGTATCAATGCATTATAATATTTAGTAATTCATAATTAATACATAACAACTATGTATTGAATGAATATCACATAATACTATTCTATTAAAATTTGAATATAAAACTACATCTAAATTCCATATGTAATAATTTCTCTTGTTGAATATACAGTTGTGGACTTTTTTTTTTGGATAAAAATGAATGTAAATTTCATGTATAGCTCATCTTTGTATTGTTAGAATCGAATATTTTCTCCATAAAACTCGGATTAGATTATATCTAAGCTTAGTTGTAATTTAAATTTTAGTAAATATTAATCACGGTTGTTTTTTCTTCTTTTAATTGTAGGTTAAAATTAATCTTTTAAACTATAAATCTTCTAGCAATTAAAATATCATACCATGATTACTTTTAAACTTTAAATCTTCTACTCAAAGAATTATATCATTTTTCATTTCTTTTATTTAAATATTTTTGCTTTCTCTTTTGGCGAAGTAGCCAAAATTATTTATTGTTCACCTTACGTTGTTTACATTTGAAAAATGTGTTCTGTTACATTCATGAACATCGATTATACTAAAACTTCTATTTATTATTATTATTATTATTATTATTATTATTATTATTATTATTATTTAATTCGGTTTCATTGGTCCAATTATATTACAAGATGTTATCCGTAATTAATGATGCATTTAGAATAACTTTATGGTTGGTTTACCTTTCAGAATGAGATTAGAAAATAATCAGTTGACTACTAATTTTTAAAAAAATTTTGTGATGTAAAGCTATTTTTGAGATTCAAAATTATTAGAATATGATGACTGTTAAAATATTTGTAACAAATTTTAAAGAAATTTATAATTAACTTTTTAAAAAATTACAGCTGTCCTGAACATAATATAAATCTATTTCACTTGAGCTTTTAACTTAACTTGGTAGGTGAGCGCCCTCATATTATTTGAAATTAAAATTTTATTTAATACAAATTTTTTGTCTGATTTTATAAAACAAGATGATGCAAGTTATAAAGAAGGTGGAGCCTCTAATAAATATCATCGATATATTATCTTAAAAATTATCAAGATGTATATTAAAATAAAATTATAAATAATATAAAATTTCTATTTTAATAAATTTATAGTTGAATTGAATATTTTATTGAGAAAAGTTCATAAACCCCAAAAATATATCAATATATGTCTAAATGAGTTCAAATCAAGCTCAAGAAGTATACTTTAAAATTTCGAAATATTAATTGGATGATCAAATGATTTCTAAAATTGGCGTGCTTATAGTTGAATCGAGTGGCTCGACGAGATGAATCCAATGAGCCCAAGATCACGCTAATTAAAATTGTTTAGATAGTCAAATCATCAAAAAATTATCTACATCATTGGAATCAAGCTTTCAAATTCATTCAATCGTCTGATATATCACAATTCTTGTTATGAGGGAGGAGGAAGCCAAAGCTTCAGAGAGAAATAAAGGAGAAGTCAAAAGCTTAAAGTTCATCACAAGCGCCATTATCGCTTGACAATCTTTGTAGCCTAACCACAGTCGCATAATCATTATAGCTTGATTTTGGAACTCACATCATCTTGATTTCTCAAATACAACTTTATAATTCTGTAATTGGAATGATTTGAACTTTGTACTTCAAAGCATATTTTTTTCCCTTTTCCTAAAATTTTTTCACGTAAAAAGTGTGGTGTCTTTTATTTTGTTCTCTACTATCTATATATATATATATTGTACTCTCATGTAAAACCAAAGTGTAAAATTTTACTATATCGTTACGAAATTTCAGGCATACAACTAGCATGATGTGCCAATTTCTGTTCATTTTTTTTCCATCAACGACCTGTTTTCATTGTCAAGGATTTAATAGAACAATTTAAGTTATATTATCAAATATGTTTTTGTAATCTGCATGTAAAATAAGAAAATAATAATCTAAGTATATATGTTTATTAGTTTTGCTTTAAATTTTCGTTTGTGAATGAAAAATAAATAAACAAATAAAAAAAATTTTAATTCCTCAAATACCAATTACTTGTATTTGAAGCACATACAATTAAACTAGTATTATTTACTAAAAAATTATGAATATCTTTTTATATGAAATTTATGTTTCAAATATACACACACATCACAATGAATTTCTCACTTGAAATGATTTACATACATGCACCACAAATTTTTTTTTTCTATTTTTCTATCTTATATGTAAACTTTAATATTTATATAAATAATACATAAATCTTTAATATAATATCAAAATATCACTATCATATATATTTTTTAAAGTGAAATACATCTTGTCATACATAAAAAATATTTTATATATTTATAATTCTCAAAAATTAGATATTAAATACATAAATATATAAGAATTTTATGATATGTATATAAATCTTTCAATATAGTCCCAAAACGTGACATAATATTGATGAATGATTTGAAATAAATCCTATTTTTAAGATTCAAAGAAATCCGTGTCCGCGCCCGCCATGCCTCGCACCGGATTCCGCCGCCATTCGGTCCTTCTCCCGTAAAACAGCCCGTTGCCGGCCTGCCTTCGGTCCAAAACCCACAAGCCCACTTTCCTCTAAACCTTCATACCACCACTGACCCAAATCACGGTTCGCGAGCCAGTGCTCGTGTCGGATGGGTCCCTCAAATCTTGCATCCACGCGCTCACACATCCGTGCCGCTTCGTGATTATAATCTTGTGCTCTCATGAAGATCTGTTCTCTCGAACTGTGGTTAATGGACCCGCAAATTTCTTTGAAGAATTTGTCATTTTCAAGTATTTGACATATATATTTTCGGATAATTGAGATAATGTCATCCAAAAATAATATGACTCAAATTTCACTAGTACAAACTTGATGTTGATTATGATCACCAACTTATTATCAATCAAAATCATCGTTTTAAAGCATAAGCCAAGCAAGATCTCATAATTCATTTGAGCATTCAGATACACAAAATACATCAAATGATCAAAGGAATCATTTTGAGCCGTTTGATGGAGTGGTGTGCGGGTTTTGCATGTATTTACGAAGCGCTCATCCATCTATAAATAATCATATTAAAACAAACAAGAGAGAGAGAGCTCTAAAGCTTGAAAATCCTCCAAGCACAATGTGCCACCACTCACGGTATCCACCGCCGGCCGCGCCGTCGCCGCGTCGCCGTCAATCTTATCGGTCTCCATCATGGCGCCCATTCATTCATTTTATCATATATTTTGTTGTCGATAATGAGATTCTCATTATCTGCCCTCATCTCTATAATCCATTGTCAGAGAAAACTTGTACTCCAAAACAAATATATAGTTGAAGATTTTTATTGGGCTAGGCCCCGTGATTTTTCCCTCTTTTCGAGGTTTTTCACGTAAAAGATTCTGGAGTTCTCTTGTTCACTCTTTAAATACCTGTGTGTGTGTGCTAGATTTCACAAACAAGGCTAAGGCGTAAACTTTCACTCTACCGCAACTAGTTTTCTAGCACGCAATAATTATGAATATAACATTTTTGCTCTTATTTATAAGAAAACTTATTTATATTATAAAGCAACACTTAAATTCAATATTATATTTCTGACAAATTATGGCATAACTTATCTTCGGAGTTTTTCTTAAGAAGATAGAAATTTTATATGGATTACCCAGAAATTTTATATGGATTACCCAACGGATAAGAAATGCTAATCATTTGAATTGTTGTCCGTAGGAATACAATTTAAAAAATATTGGAAATTAAGCAAATGTGAGGATAAATCTTAGTTACTTTTCACTCTAATATATTGGTGGGAGATAAAGAGAATATGAAGTGACTGACAAATGCCAACCACTTGTATGCCTAAAATAATAATTGATAACAAGTATCTTTGACTATAAAACTTTTCTCTATTCAAATACCATATAAATGTATAAATATATAACATATGTATTGATTTGTCATGATGCATTATGTTTATTTCCATTAGAATCTTGGATACTTCATTAGAAGATTTAGAAAGATCTCCTTAATTATTTTATATTTCTTAGGCATTGCAATGCCTAACTTTCTTAATGTTCTTAAAATTGAGTGATTTTAAACTCTTTAGAATCATCTTAATGTATTATATGAATTACAAGGTTATTATAAATGGGATTGATTGACCTAAAATTAATCCTTTTTTTGTAAAATTTTGTTAATTGAGAAGTCATATAGTCTAATCAAATATTTAATTTTATTTTAATATGATAATATATTTGTGAAGAATATTTATTGAGCTTGTAATGGAACTCTTATATACAATTCTATATTTTTCTCCAAATGTGATTAAGTAGGATGAAAGTTCTAGGAAAAGATAAGTTTTTGATAAGAGAAAAGATTAAAATAGATTCTAAATGAGAATTTTGAGAAAGGATAGAGTTTGAAGAAGTAAAGGAGAATTGTCAATATAGAGATATATTATAACATAAATTCCATAAAAAATAAGTGTCAGCCATTTCTATGTCGTTCCAAGAGAGTAAGAGCCATGCAACCATGTAAATATATAATGGAGGCTTAATAGAATAGCTTCTATGCCAAACCCAATTGACACAGTGGCAATTAAAGAGGGAAGATGAAAATATTTTCTTTGATTTACACAAAAAGGAATATTATTTTGAAAAATCTATCTTCTTAATAATATATTCTAATTCATACTATTATCATATTCTCATGTGATTTATGGCATATAATTAATATAATGTTGTTGTCGTTCCTGATTTAATTAAATCAAACATCATAAAAGTATATTGTAATTAATAATATTATATTTCTTATTTCCATGTGATTAATGACTCATAATAAAAATATTGTTGTGGCCATTTCTATTCTATTTGTTACTATTTTCAATCTTAGATGTAGACTAACAATCTAAAGTGAATAAAATCAGTAGTATATAAGTTTTATTATAGACTTATGGATAAAAGAGGTGACAAACATAATAACCATCCTCAATAAAAATAGTACATTTATCATGACTAATTTAGTAGCCTCATTGCACATAATTTCTTTCAAAGAACAAAAAAAGGGAGAAAGAATGAAAGATACTTAGACTAAAAGACAAGCTTATCTGAATGAAGATAAACCAAGCTCATTATTTTCTTTAGGAAGGTGGAATTTTGTCACATGTAATACTATAATATTTTTGACATCTCCTTCATAATAATTAAGAAATAACAGACAAGAAATCTATGTAGGAGACTTACTATCCAAATTTCTATTAAATATGAAAGAAAATAGAATATAAGTGCAACCACACTTGAACCAAAGATCAAAATAAGTACTCAAATTGACCAAATCAACCGAGTTATGCGTAGGAAAATAGAATAACTTCCTCCTCTTGTTCAAGCTTCTAGCGAGGTGTGCATCATGCACTAAAAATAAATAATAATATAATATAATATAAAAATACAAAATTACAATAATATATATATATATATTTTCCGGCATATATACTGTTTTTTTCGGCATATATATACTTTTTTTTTCAGGTGTATATTAATTTATTGATGTGAAAAAAAAGTTTTTTGCTATATTATAGCTTTACTTTTGTTAAGAACGAATTAAAAAAATGTAAATAAAAAAAAAAGATTGGATCAAAATTAGCTTAATCGAGAAAATTTTTGGTGAAAAAAACTGTTTTGTTATTTATTGATCCACTATAATGAATCCAATATATTTAAAAAGACAAAAATATCGAATGCTTTGATTGATAAAATTATGTATTTTATCATTTCAACCCTTCAAAACATAAAAATTTAAATTTATAGCAGATAACCCTAAACACTTGAACAAAGATCGAAATGGCTCAAATTGACCTAATCAAAATAGGCGAACTTCTTCCTCATCTGCATGCTTTAATTGATGTGCTGCCGCATCCCAGACTGCTGCTTGACAAAAAAATAAAAAATAAAAAATAAAATTAAAAGCATTTTTTTGCGTATTTATAAATTTGTATGAAAAAAAATGGTGGGATATAATATTATAGCTTTGTTTTCTCTGAACGAACTGCAAAAGAAGAATGAAGGAAAAGAAATGGAAAAGCTAAAGAAAAAAAGAAAGAGAAATGCTTCTTTTGGTAAGCCAACGGAGAATCGGAGATGGAGTTGTAAGAAGTGACAAACAGTGGCTTCTACTGCTTAAATAATTTTCTAAAGAAAAAACAACAATGAGTTGCAGACAGTGTACAGAAGTGATGATGTCTTTTATGTTAATTGGGTGTTGGATGTTACGATACAGATATTTGAAAAAGAGAGTTTTGGAATAGTAGTGACAGAGAGTTCCATGCAGAAACATTATTTTCTGTAAAATATATTGAAGAAGTTACTTTCAGGATAATTATGAAAAGGATTAATTTATTAATAAGATTATATTTCATTCAAATATTCAATCGATTTGTAGTTAACGTTGAGCTTTAAAAGTGCCCAATGGTTTGATTTAAGAGTTTATTTTATGTTTAAAAACATTTAAGATGATATGGAGATGCCATTAATTGCATCTTAATTTTATAAGGGAATCTATTATATATACAAACAGAAAAATAAAACATATAAAATATTAGAATTTTTACGTGAAAATTTAAAAAAGAAAAAAATTTCTTACCCTGCTTCAAATGAAAGGATTCACTGTATTTATAAAGATTATAGAGATCAAGACTACCCCTGAATAAGAGAAGATAGAATTATATATATATAATAGAGAATAAAAGCATGATCTCTTGTTATTATACTGAGAACGTTAAAGAAATATGAGAAGGTGATGATAACCATCAGTCGACGCTGCATATGCTATAATACTTAATCCGACAGCTCCAAAAAATTCTGTCAGTAATATAAAATAAACAGTACAAAGAAATAATTGCGTAATCAGCTTTATCTGTTCCTATTGAAAGTTTTTATTCTTTAATTAATTCAAGATAATTAAATACAAACCTTTTTTTAAGATACAAAGAAAGAAAGACATTAGTAAAAATTTTCATTATGTACTTTTAAGTACAAAGTCTTCGATACTTACGAATTGCATAAAATCTTTTGATCAATATTTGTAATTTTCATTTCTAATGCAATCATACAATTATGATTTCTTTGATATGAACATGCATCTTTGATCGATCTTTTGGGATCTTCAACTTGATCTCATAAAATAATTTCTAATTTTGATTCATCTCTTTAATGGCAATTTTAATGATCTTGTTATCTTCAACTCAGCTCTCTGGGTTTCCTCTTCTTTTTCCTTTCAGACTCTTCCTCTTCTTCCTGACTCTTTCTCTTCTTCCTGCTGCTCTTCCTTTTTCTTTTGCCGATCTTCCTCTTCTTAGCCTCTTTTTACTTGATTAGTTCTCTTCTTCTTCATCACTTACTTCACTAGTCTCTCTTTTCATGTGAGGAATGAAATTCATGTATAGATAGAGGTGCTTCAAATTCATAAAGCCATTACTCCCTCGATCAGGGCGATGATTCCTTGATTATTTGATGTATTTTGAGCATTTGGATGCCCAAATGAAGTTGGAATTATGCTCTTAGATTATTTCAGCGATTTTGACTATAAACACTCTATATTTGAGAGCTGTTTGGGATTTAATTGATGTCCCAGATTCCATGATATTTTAAGTGCTTGATTTCGTCGATTTTGACTCAAAATCATATGCTCGGCGTCAAGATTTGTGCTTTGAATAATTTATTTTGAGAGCCATTCGGTTCTATTTTGGATGACATTGCTTAATCATCCAAAATATATGTCATCTTTGAAAATAATGAATTTTGCGAAAGGTTTTGAATCATGAGAGAAATCATTTACAAAATTATTAGGGAAGTAGAGAGGCATGAGATTTGAGGTTACGGATCTATTTGGATACTGGAAGTTTTTGCATTCAGGGGACACGATCGGTATGTCCTCTGTAGAATTTTTTTGCAGATCATGATGGTTCAGCTATTCAGCGACCATCGATTGAAGATGTGGAGTCAAGTGAACGATGATGCCCGGGATCTGAGGAGCAGTTCAGCAGCGTTGAATAGGTCAGTGACGTTCCATCAACGAGATGGAAAGGAGACCATTGGTGTCAGATCATGATGGCCGTGGCATGAAAGTCATGGAGAATATTTTGAGCCATTTTGAGTTTAGTTTTTTGAGCCATTTTGGAGGAGTTTGAATTTTTTTGAATTTTTAATTTGGCCATTTTGAGCCATTTTGAGAGATTTTACCCGCACAGAAGATAAATTCTCGGGTGAGAGGGAGCACCTTTCCCCTCTCCTTTCTGAGTGAGTCCTTTGAAGCAATCAAGAACGATCGGCGTTGGAAGATCAAGCGATCAAGGAAATCAAGGCCATGCTCTGTCCTGGTTAATCTAGTGGAACCGTCCATTAGGAGGCGATCGCCACATGATGAGGTTTTCAATGTGCGATCCTGGATCACCGCGAGGCGATACATTAATGTGGCGCGAGATCGCAACGATAATTGCCTGAGATGCAGCGTGATCAGGTGATCGCAATAATGACGGATAGCGATAGTAGTCACAGCGGACTTTATGTGTTGAACCCGGTGGTCAACAACAATACGGATTAACTACGGCGGTATGTGAGGAGATAACAAAGATATGGCCATACTTGTCAAACGATACACTAATGGAGCGGAATGATAATGAATATGGCGGTGATTTATGTGCCAAAAGATGTAACAAACGACTATCAAGATGCTCCTATTTTAATCCTGTGGTACTATTGAGATACCGTCGGAATTGCTGCGATGGTCGATGATCCGGTGATAATTTGTACGGATATTGTCCGAATTACGCACAATCGATCATGGTAGATAAATACAGCGATAGTCCTCTAATCCATTTGATTTTGACCTATCGAGGTTGTTTGTCGGCGTCCTTCGATGGCGACAATATGGAAGAAGTTGAATTAGTCCGGCGAGATTTTGACTATCGAATTGTTTTCGAGTGACTCGATGGCGCGTATGGAAGAGGAATTGAATCCATTAAGGATTTTGACCTATCGAGGTTGTTTGTCGGTGTTAGATGCGTTATCTGTATGGAAGGAGGAATTGAATCACGATGATTTTGACCTATCAGAGGTTGTTTGTCGGTGTTACGATGGCCATTAACCTATGGAAGAGGTGGTGGAAGTCCATCGAGACCTTTTGACCTTTCACGGGTTGTTTGTCGAGTTTGCTCGATGACATTAACCCGTATGGAAGAGATCGTGGAAGTCCACCAGGACCTTTTGACCTTTCTGGGTTGTTTGTCGAGTTTTGCTCGATGACATTAACGTATGGAAGATAGTCCACCAAGGATGTTTGACCTCAGGTTGTTTGTGAGCTTTTGCTCGATGACATTAACCGTATGGAAGAGATCGCGAGTCCACCAAGGACGTTTGACCTTTCTGGGTTGTTGTCGAGCTTTTGCTTGATGACACTAACCTGGAAAAGTCCACAGAATGTTTTGACCCTTCAGGTTGTTTGTAGTGTTTACCGATGACATTAACTTATGGAAGGGTCAATATTTGTATGAGCTTGTAGCGAGTTGATCATTAATCTTTGCCTTTTCATTGGTGCTGACTTGCTTATCTTTTGAGATTAAAGTTGCCCCAGTTGGGGTATGATGAGTTGATTGATTCTTTTCCAATTGCGTGGATATCCTTGTTGAATGGGCCTTTCGATTGCTTCTTTTGATGGGGAATTTGGTCCTTCCTTGGGGTGCTTTTATGTCTCTTTGCATTATCCAAATTGTTCGATGTGCATTAATAGCCTCCTCGGTGAAGATTGCTTGATAAACTAAATTGACATATGAGCGTGTCCATGAGTGATGAGTAAAAGGCCTTGGGAGCCTCAAGGAAAACTCCTCTTAATAGTTGAGTTTACTCGGGTATTTGGCGAGCTTCTAAGGAGAACCTCGGAAGTATTCTTTGCGATTCACCCTTGTTTCTAGGAAAGATGGGAGGAATCTTTAATGATTCTCCGGTTTCAATTTGTTCCACAAAGAACTGGCGAGTTGGTTAAAGTGCGGATGGATCCCCTTGGAAGAGAGTAGAACCAAGTGCGAGCTTACCCTTTGAGAGTAATAGGAAAGACCTGACAAAGCAGTGTGTCAGGAGCTCGTTGGATATGCATGATAGTCCTATAATGGTTGATGTGTTCATGTGGGTCAGTTGCCCCATCATAGGAATCAATGCTCGGAAGCTTGAAACTTACGGGAATTGGATGTTGAAGAATGGCTTTAGCTAAAGGTGAGGACTCCTCATAACCGCGGTGAGGGTGAAGATGATTTCTGTCTTGAAGGTGAAATTAATCTTGCATTAAGCGTCGTACTTCGCATGTCATGGCGATTCAGGGATGAGCATGTGTGAAGCTATCAACAACAATTGATGGATTAGAGCTGATGGATAGGTGGAACTAGCATTGAGGAGATCGGTTACGGTCTCCATGCGAGGAACTCGGTGTCGGGAGGATTAGCATTTTGACCTCCTCAACGCTCGATCTTGAGATATGTTTTTTGCGGTAGAATCCGCAAAAGGCTGGATCATCTTATTTTGAGACTCCTCCATTCGGACACGATCTTCCAAAGAGATTCCGTCGCCTTCTTAGATCGCCTTCGAAGTGAGGCAGGTTGGCGTCCTTGGTTTATTGGTTTGAGTGGAGAGTTAGAGCGGGAGGCTCGTTGTTCAGTGTTGTGTATTAGCCATAACGTGGATGTTCACGGAAATTGTGGTTGAAGGATTTTCTTCACGATGAAAATCACATTGCGTCTTTAAATCAGCTAGAGTGAAAGTTTATGCCTTAGCCTTGTTAGTCCAAAGCACTAATTAAAGAACAACAGAGACACTCCTTTTAGCATGGAAAACGAAAGGGGAAAAAAACCATGGGGCTAGCCAAAAAACTTCCATTATATATCTGAGTACAAAGTCTTCGATAACGGATTACGAATTGCATATGAGAGGAATAACAACTGTAACAATGATCAAGTTGTATTATTCTTGATGGTGGAGATCACTTTCATCGGTAAATTTGATTATCGGCTGGCGGTGGGATGATGGCAGCGGGAGTGTGATCTTCTTGGAGGATCTTCAAACCGAGCTCTCTGGTGGAAATGGGGAACTTCTTGGAAATGCAGTACAATTAGGTGACGGTGGCGGTGGCGTGGTTGATGGCCAGCGGGAATCGATCTTGCTTTGCGATCTTGCTTGGAGGATCTTCAAGCTTGAGCTCCCTCTTCCTCCTCACTTGGCTTTTCCTCTTCTTCCTTGCTCAGACTCTTCCTTTTCTTCCTTGCTTGGACTCTTCCTCTTCTTCCTTGCTGGCTCTTCCTTTTCTTCCTTGCTTGGACTCTTCCTCTTCTTCCTTGTTTTGACTCTTTTCCTCTTCTTCTTGGACTCTTCCTTTTTCTTTGCTTACTCCTCTTCTTCTTCACCTCACTTCACTTCACTTGGCCTCTCTTTTTCATGTGAGGAATGAAGGTCTATGTATAGATGGGAGGAGGTGCATTCTTGTAAATTCATGTAAAGCCTGTACCACTCCCCTCGATCGGGGATGATTCCTTGATCATTTGATGTATTTTGAGCATTTGGATGCCCAAATGAAGTCGAATTATGAGATCTTAGGCTCGTTAGATTTGAGACACTCGATTTGACTATAAACACTCCATATTTGAGGCTTTTGGGATTTAATTGATGTCCCAAAGATTCCAAATGATATTGTAAGTCTTGATCTCGGTTTGACTCAAAATCATATCGCTTTTGACGTCAAGATTTGTGCTTTGAATAGTGGTATTTTGAGAGCCATATCAATCAGCTTCATATATTTTCAAGTATGTTCTATATGCAAATAAAAAAAGTTATTTAATTATAAATAAAAATTCTTTATATGATAATTATAAGATATCTTTTATATTATACAATAACACTTAAAATAATTTTTTAGATACAATTATTTAAGATTAAATTATTTATATCTATACTACTTAATCCGACATTTGTATATCTTTAGATATTTAAGATTAAATTCTTTTATTATTTGTTTACCTTTTTATGTGTTCTCAAAGAATAAATTTCCTTTAGTATAAGAGTATAATACAATAGATAAAATAAGTGCAAAATAAAAGATAATTTTGATAATAACTTATACCTAACATATAATTTTGCTTTCACATCTTCTAATAAGTTTGTAAATTTTGCAACATTATTTAATGGATCTATATTTAATTTTTGTAATCTTCTAAACTCATGCTTACATTATCTGAACTGAACATATTCTTCAATAATCTTTCCATATCTTATTCAAAAATACATTCTAAACTAATAATTACTCAAAATTAGTTGTGATATCACTTATAGTGACATGCTTTTTTTTTTTTTATTCCCACAATATATCCAACAAATCTCCCTAATATCTTTTATTGTGCAGAGATACATGTATTTTTGAATGAGATATGAATTAGATTCAACTAAAAAAAAATATTGTGGCCAACTCTATGCCTTTAAGCAAACTAAATGATTTTAATAATAATATCATTAGGCTAATATATCTGAGCTTTTAGATATTTATATTATCTTATATTTTATAATAATCACTTTGATTTATCTACTAGAGCAAAATTTTATAGAGCTCTCACTAATTTGGTTAGACCACTATATTAATTTATTTTCTTAATATGACACCCCTTTCATATTCAAATAACTTATCATCTATCATGCTTGCAAAAACAACTCTCATGAGTATACACATTCCTATTAGGGCTGTTAGTTTTAATCGAAAATTGAAAATCATTCGAAAATCAGATCAATTTTTGGATCGAATTGAGCTGAGCTATGAGCCGATTGACTAAATCGGTTTTTTAATCGAGCCGATTTCGAGCCTAATGTAGCTCGGTTCACAAATTGACTCGACTCAAACTATTTATTCTGCATTTATGAGGATGACCATTCGATTAATTTTATACGGCTGTGAATTATCATTGAAGCACTTTTATAAGAGTTTTTTCGCTTGGCTGTCGCGATATGTGGTTTCATTCTCCTTTGCGACTGTGCCCAAACCCTCGACTCCGACTCTCCAATTCTTTTCTTCTCTCGATCTTTTAAGTCTCGAATGATGTCTCCATTCGTGATTTGCTCTTAAACAATTAAGTTCTTTGTCTTTGTTATATTGCGGATTTACCTCTTCTTGAAGTCTCAATCATCTCAGAATAACAATCTTTGTAATGTTTTTATGTTTTCTCTACATCTATATTTTGATAACTTAAAAATACACCGAGAATGAGGATTTTTTTCATTTGTTGCCTCTATATCTAGTATCATTGGCATCGATCACTGACTATTGTCTATTGATCTCACTTTTTGGAGTGAGCTCTCAACTTCCTCATCATAGATCTAGGACTCTTGTAAACACTAAAAGTTCCTTAGTCTTAAGACACTTCTAGTGATTAGGTGAACACTTAACCTAAACTTAGAGACTTAGAAGAGTTAGCCATAGGAATAGGTCATGCCTAAGGAATTTAGGAAGACTTTCCTACCCTATAGCCTTAAACTCAATCCTTGCTTCCTTCTTCCAAACCAAACCTCAAAGTCAAATCCAAATTCCAAATCAAATGATTGAAACCCATAATCAAATTCAAATAACAAAATTTCCTTCTAAGCCATATGAACCACCTTCATATGCTTAGCCAAAACTCCTTCAAACCAACCCAAACTTGGTTGATTTCTTTATAAATGAATCATTCCTTCATTTATATTCACCAATATAATTGAAATCCAAGGTTAAACAATTCAAATCAAATCAAACTAAATCAAACCAAATCAAGACCTTTCTTAAGCCATATGGACCCACCTCCATAAGCTTAATCAATTCTCAATCTAATTCAACCCAAACTCAATTGATTTCTTTATAAATCAATCATTCCTTCATTTATATTCACAAATATAAATGAATCTCACCCTCCAATGACCATTATTAAATCAAACCAAATCAATTCCCTACTTAAGCCCTTTTGACCTACGTTCTTAAACTTGGTCAAATTTATTTCCAAATCACTCCAAACTCAAGTAATTTTCTCATAACCTATTTATATCTTAATTTATATTCACAAATATAAATGAAATATAAATACAAATAACTAAAACCAAACCTAAATCAAATCAAATTCCTAATTTTAGCCTTTTTAGTCAATTTCTTGAACTTGGCTAAATGATACCCAAATCAATTCAAAAATCCATGGATTTCTTCATGAATCAATCATTCCTTCAATCACTTACCCAAATATAAATATAAATCATAATTATCAAACCAAACCCAAGTCAAGCCCATGTTGACCCCTTTTAACTTGAAATTATCATATGAACCAAAATCCATTTGGCTCCCAACTAATTGCAATTGGATTTATATTTCAATCCTAGGCTCATATGTGAGTTCAACTAAACTTGAATCAAGCTATGATCAAGTCAATTGACCCATTTAGGTCCACTTGACCAAAGTGAGCTAAAAGGCATTTTTGAGCCAAGTTCTAATCCAACCCAAATTGGATTGAACTAAGCCCATCTAAACCTCATATCATGATCAACAATCATCCTAGGGTGATCAACCACCTTGAATTGGGTCAAACCGAGTCAACTTGGTCCTTTGACCAAGTTAACCTTTAACCTAAATGAAACCTAAACTAGCCAAAACTCACAATATACCAAATTGATTGAAACCATTGACTCAAACCCGCTCATAATCAATGATTGAATATGATCAAACTCTCTATTGGGACAAACCAAGTCCAATTGGCCATTTGGCTTAAGTTAACCCATATTGGCTTGAAAAGCTAAAATGGGTCAAATCATGATTTGATCCAAATTGATTGCAACAAATGGCTCAAGTCCATCTCAAATCATTTATTGAATTTGACCAAAGCCATGATTGAACTCAATTTGACCAATTGGTCAACTTGACCCAACCTAGCCCAAAATTGACCTAAAGGTCAAATTGTCCAAAATCTAAGTTAATTACAAATTAAACCAAACCAAAGCCTACAATCATTTTCAATTAACCAATTGAATATGAACCAACACCTAACCCAACCCGATTTGATCAAATTGGTCAAATTGGTCAACTTAGCCCATTTGACCTATTTGAATCTAAATGGCCAAACTCAAACCTAAGCCAAATTAATCAAAACCACTTGAACCAAAATTCTTCAAATCATCATTTAAACCTAACCCAAGTCATGATTTGATCCAATTTGACCAATTGGTCAACCCAACCCAACCTAACCCAAATGAGCCCATTTTGACAATATGAAGTCAAATCACCCAACCTTTGGGGACTGGCCTAACCGACCAACGAATCCTAACTCATTCTGAACCAAATCCATAGTGGGCCCCACCCAAGTAATGAGCCATTTGACAAACCTTATTTCCATTGGATCTTCACTTTAACAAGCAAGGTCAACTCCTCCATCACCATGACCGCCCCCAAGTACTCAAGTGAAGCTCTACCTAACCCACCTAGCTCACCTAGCCCACCTTAGGTTGGCCTTGGACCAATGGGAGTTCACCTCTTCCTCACTTAAGTCAAAACTGAAAACCCATGGTTTCAAGCCAAGAGTTCTTTGCACACTAGCCCTTGGATAGCCTCCCACTCCCTTCTCCACTCAAGTTGAGCCATGTGGAGTTGGATGTGACCTCTCCAGTGCTCTAACGGTGGCCTATCAGTCGAAACAAGCGAGCCCATCCCGTCCGTCCATCAGACGATTTGGGGTATACTTCAAATTGTGATGATGATGCTTGTGAGAGTTCCCTAAGCAATTTCAAAACTCCTTATAGCTTTTCTAAGCATCCCAAACCTCCCTTGATCGGCCATTGCTCGCTGCGTGCGAAACCAATATAGGGGAGCCCTCCCTTGATTCAAACTCCTCCTCTACTAAACCAAATCTCAATTAAACTAACACACACCTTCACCACACCTAATCAAAGCTAACCCAATCGTTTCCCAAGCTTCCAAGCCATCGGAGATAGGACTTCAATCAAGACCGAACACCAAATAAAAGGAGCTTGGTCCATAGAGCAAACCACCCCAAATGAAGGCTCGGGCGGCTCAACAGGGGTTCATTTCTACCAAACGAAGCTACCTCAATTGATCCCACCGCCAGACATTAACTCCGGTGAGGTAATTCCTCAAAATCATAGCTTAGGTGAATTTTTCATGGGCCTTTTCGAAGAGAGTTTTCATGTTGGTCAATATTGATCGTTGGATATGCTCGCCTCCTTTTTTTGATGATGTGGGATCAATTTGATCCCAATCCAAGCTCTAGTGAGCTTGGATCGAATGGAGAAAGCCAGAAAGTATCCATCTTTGCCATTTGCAAAAGAGACAGATCACGGGTCATCCATTTCATGTGATGAGAATGGACGATCCTGATCTGATCACGATATATCCATATTTATTTCTTCCTTAACTGCGGGATCTGATCGTGGTCGTCCGATCTTAGATTGGACGGTCGACGGGAAAATGTGTCCATCTTAATCCGAGTCAGCTTCCCAATTTGACAACTTAAATACCATATCCGTGCCACAGGAAAAACGGGCGCATCGGCGACCATGCATTGACAAGATTAAGGGTTAATTAGGGTTGTTTTAATTAATTTTTAAGGCTGAATCTTCCTAAAATTATAACTAATCCTAGAAAAATTGAAAAAGATACAAATGAAGGCTCCATTTGAAGATATTTCAAAGTAGAATCCATTAAAATTATTATTAATTAATTTCAAATAGTAATTTGTTCTTAATTAAGGATTAATTAAAAACTTGATTAACCTAATTTGATTAATTATCCAATTAATTTCAAACTTTTTAGAGATGTTTAGGGGGATGACCTCTGCCTCTCCTATTTTTCTTAGAATTTATTGAAAAGTTAATTAGGGAAATTAATAGATTAAGCCTTAATTACTCCAACCTTAATTAGTGATAATTAATCAAAAAAGTAGTGGTTTTATTAATTGATTGAGCTTATTATCCTCTATTAATAGTGGGAAGCCTTAGGGAAGTGGTTCGAATTCACTCCCCATAACCATTTCATTAAGCCTCCTTATTTGTTTCAAAAATCAATTAAAGCTTAATTAATTAATTAACCACTTAATTAATCAAATAAGATAGAAGGGATATCTAATTATTTTAGAGCCTCATTAGATGTTTGAGATGACTTAGGGATTGGGATTGAGGCCTCCTCTTTGATCTCTTTCCCTAAGTAAATTTTATCATCCAAATCAAAAGATTAAATTAACCAATTAAAGGCTTAATGAAATTAACTTAAAATCTATTCACAACCTAACTTTGTTTAATCAACCTTGGGTAGCTCTTTGGGTGTTCAATAATCCAAAGAGAGAACTAATGAAATTATGGTTAACTCACATGTGTGAGAAAACCATAAAAGTAATTAGGTGAGCTCCTTAAGCTTAATTAACTATTAATTATGAGCCAATTGCATTAGGTCTCTTTCATTTTCTAGGAGCATTTCCAATTTACTTTTCATGAGGTTGCATCTCATATTGGCTCATCATTATTTAGTTAATTAACTTAAGGTGTTGTAGGTAAGGGTTAATTAATAGATTTAATTCATACCTTAACCTAATTAAGCCATAAAATCAACCTAGTTATTTTTCATTAAACCAAATTAACTCATACATGGGGGATGGGATTAGGATTAGCAAACATCTTTCACATTCCCTAAATCAAATCAAACATAAAGATAAAAAATGGTTTAAAGAAATTTTGGTTTGTTTTAAATGAACTTGTTTAATATGATTGTCCTTAGGACTTAGTTGGATTAAATGAAATAGCGTGCTTGTGTTTCTTTATTTCTTTTCAATCATGTTAAAATATTGAGTAACACTTGTAGTCATGCATTCATTTCTTTCAAATTAATTATATGTATATGATTTTCTTTATGTCAACTTGCATGTGTTGATTTAATTAGAAATATGTGTGGCTATTATCATTATTAAATTTAGATGTATTTCTAAATGCTTATTAATGAATAATAACATTATATGTTATAACTTTAGTTATATATTCATAGGAGATGCATGATAATATAAGCTTAGTGTATGAAATGAAGTCTCTTTCTTACATTCATGTGTTGATTTGTATACGTTTGAATGTTAAGGGGTATATTAGTCTGGACATTCCGGGGATGCACAGCTTTAAGTAGCCCCAAGGAGGTTCCTACCTCACTCTCCTAGTATAGAACAATGGCAACGTACTCATTTGATTTCGTTCTTATGCATTTTAACATTAGAATTTGGACAGGGCTTTAATTCATTTACACAAATAAATTATATTCAACTAAACTCTACCTTCACATGGTTTTTTATTGTTGTAGTTATTTATATATCCATATGCATTTAAGAATAGTGGGTATATTAGTCTGGACATCATAGGGATGCATAGCTTTCAGTAGCCCTAAGGAGGTTCCTACCTCACTCCCTTGGTGCAGAACAATGGCACTGTACTTGCTTAAAACTTTTATGCATTTGAATGTGTATTTAGCTAATGAACGAAAACCCCAATTTTCTATTGAGAAGACATGCATTCATATTTTGTTCAAGCAGCGCATGATTTTCTATTCTTGTAGTTGTTTATACATCCATATGTATCTAAGAATAGCAGATATATTAGTCTAGACATCCTAGGGACACACAACTTTAAGTAGCCCTAAAGAGGTTTCTACCTCACTCTCTTGGTGCTGAACAATGGCGCCGTACTTGCTTAAAATTTTTATGCATTTGAATGTGTATTTAGCTAATGAATGAAAATCCTATTTTTCTATTAAAAAGGACATGCATTTATATTTTGTTTAAGTGATTGGATTAATTTGTCATATGATTTAGAGTTCTTTTCTTATCCTTTTATATAATAATTTAGATTGAGCTTTAAATTAATATGATAAGATAATTCAACCAAATAAAATATTGATTCTAAGTGCATTTTCTTACATTCATCATTTAAGTGTGCTGAAAATACTTATTATATGTGTAGGTATGCTTAGGATATAATTATATGCATGTTATATATGATGGAGAGAAATGAACAAAGATGTGTTATGTGATAGTAATTAAGTCCAATTAATCTTAAGATGCCTTTCTTATCGAATGAGGTTATTTAAAGTAAACTTAAACTTATGATTATTAAAATATGTAATAAGCCGACGAGAATCTTTGATCGACGATGGTGGTCGACGACGGTGACCGACGACGATGGTCGACGGCGGTGGCCGGCGACAGTGGTTGGCAGCATACGAGAATCTTTGACCTATCCAAGGTTGTTTGTTAGAGTGTGACTCGATGACGTTAACCTGTATGGAAGAGGTCGAATTGAATCGGATTTTGACTATCAGGTTGTTTGTCAGAGTGTTACCCGATGATGTTAACCTGTATAGAAGAGATGGAATTGAATCCGCTGAGGATTTTTGACCCATCCGAGATTGTTTGTCAGAGTGTTACCCGATGACGTTAACCTGTATGGAAGAGGTCGAATTGAATCCGCTGAGGATTTTTGACCCATCCGAGGTTGTTTGTCAGAGTGTGACTCGATGACGTTAACCTGTATGAAGGATGTCAAATTGAATCCGCTGAGGATTTTTGACCTATCCGAGATTGTTTGTCAGAGTGTGACTTTATGATGTTAACTTGTGTGGAGTAGGTGCGAAGTTTTGATCTATTCGAGGTTGTTTGTCAAAGTCTTTGCTCGATGATGTTAACCTATGTGGAATGGGTCAAATCAAAATATTTGTTTGAGTTTGTAGCCAAAGTTGCTCCATGACCTTTGTCTTTCTCATTGGTATTACTAAGTTGCTTCTCGAATTGATAATCAATTAGATATATAGAATATTGATTTGGGTAATCTTTTGAGATTAAGAGTTGCCCCCCAATTTCTAACAAAATCTTAAGGAATGAAGTTTGATGAATATTCATTCTTCACTTGCGCTCCTTAAAAGCTTGAAATGCTCCACCTGGATGCTGGTTTTAATTTTTTTGGAAAACTTGGTCGCCATACAAGATGAAATAATGGGAATCAGTTTCCCACAGATGGCGCCAAACTGTTGCATGCTAGAAAACTAGTTGCGGTAGAGTGAAAGTTTACGCCTTAGCCTTGTTTGTGAAATCTAGCACATACACAGGTATTTAAAGAGTTAACAAGAAAACTCGAGAATCTTTTACATGAAAAACCTCGAAAAGAGGAAAATCCACGAGGCCTAGCCCAGTAAGAATCTTCCACTATATATTTGTTTCAGAGTACAAAGTTTCCCGATAACGGGATTACAAAATTGTACATTAGAAGGGCTGACAATGAGAATCCCAAAATTAGGCAACAACAGCCATATAGTAATGGTGAGCCGAATGATTCGATGGCGTCGTCGGATGGTGGCAAAGATATGGCGAGATGGCGGTAAGCAATGATGCAGCGATGATGACTGACGATGGTTGGCAAATGATCGACTTGCAGCGAAGTGGTTGGCTATGAGACGGCAACGCGAATTAATGCAACAAGATCAGCCATGGCCAGCGAAAAATCCGCAGAGATCAGCGCGGTAATATGTGTGGTCGCGATGACCGATAGCGATGGTTGGCCAAACGAAATCTTTATTAGTAGTAGGCGGTGGCGGCAAAGAGATGCGATAGCAAGGATGAGGTAATTGGCGGCAGCCGGAGATTGGTTAACCAATAACAATGGTAGGGGAGTTCTGATCCATTTCAAATAGAATATCGGCTCAAAAAAATTTTGCTCAATCGAAATTAGCTGAAGATTTGATTTGATGGTCGATCGATTAGATCGAGTTCGATCCTCGAAAAAAGCTCGAAATCCAAACGAGCCGGCTCGAAATCCAAACTAGCTGGCTCGATTGGCTCGAAAATCGATTTCAATTTAAGATTCATAAATTTTTTGAATATGTAAATAATATAATATAAACATACAACAACTACAAGCTACACAGTTGAGTTGAAAAATAAAATTTTTAGTGACATTATAATTTCACATTACAACTAAATAGTTCTTATAAATACAAATTTTGTACAACTCTTACTAATATTATACATTCGATATTTCATATTTGATCACCTAACAATAATAAAAAAAGTCTATAAAATGATGCAATTGACATAACATTTAAAATAAATTAAAAATAACGAAAATATTAAATTATCTTTTATTTGTGGGACTCAGAGTCAGAGAAAATAATATCCATCTTCAAGCATTAGCAATTAGCAGAAATTTGTAATTTGTATATTTCACTTGATAATTGTATGCTCCTCAGTTACCAAAGCCATCCATTTATAGATAGAGAAACAATCTCTAACTAAAATTACAAAATCTCACAAATGAGAAACATCATGTATTAATATAAGTAGACTTAATAAAGGAATCTTGGTTGCTTTATCCAATGAGGCTTGAGAGCCACCATTAATGAAGCAAAAATAATTTGAGTTAGCCCAAATTACAAATATATTCTCTTCTCATCATTGTCCAAAATTAGAAAATCAGAAATTCTCCATGATAACCCCACTTTATTCTTTAGGTCGACCATGGGTCCACGGGCCATGGGTTCATAAGTAGAAGTATAGAACCCAAAACGAAAACTTGTGAGAAATAGAATAGATAAGAAAAAAATTAATGAGAAATAGGTTTTGTGAAATCGGAGGCGAAAAAGTAAATTATAACAAAACAAGACTTGGATACAAAAACTCAAGAAAAAGTAAATTACCTCAACCTAAGTCCAAATGGATTAGGTTCTATTATTGGTGAGAGAATGGAGAATCGAAAACCAAAATAAAAAAGAAAAGTAATAGATTTTGTGCCCTAAAAAAACTGAGATGATTGGTTAATTTTTAGGGTGACATTAAACAAATTTTTCTTACTAAGAGTAGTAAACTAATTGAGCAAAATAATACTTCAGATATAACAATCACCAAAGCGATCATCATGATCTAACAAAGTTGAAAAAACTTCCATAGTTCCATAATCTCTTAGTCTTATTGCTAAAACAATATAATATCATTTAAAGCAATAATATTATATGACTTCAGATATAATAATTCATATTTTCAGATTCTAACATAGCATGCATCGTAGATAAAATGTAGTAAGAATGTAAGATGAAGCAATATATGTTTGTAAAGCCAAACCAAAATTTGAAATTTAGATAAAAACTTAAAGACGATCAAGTATGTCACCCCAAATGATTAAATGGTCTCAAATTTAGATCATTGACCAAATCATTCCACTAGAAATATAAAAAATCAATCACCAAAGCCTCCATTAGGCCATCTCAGTTTAATTTAATCATTGGACATCATATCGCCATTCGTCACTAACATAAAAATATTAAAGCGTACAAGCAGAAAATATATAATAAAATGCCACATAGCCCGTAATAAATGCCACAGACTCTCACATAAGTACATAACATAACCAAACTACTTAAGAGTCTCACAAAATATTTACTGAAAATAAAAATATGCAAAAAGAAAAAAAGGATACCATAATTGAAATGATATCACCTAATTTTTATATTTGTGATTCCGTAGATAAGCTTTCAGGTACATTTATAAGTAAGTTCTCTTCTGCAAGAACATCAAACTGAAATTGCAATCGAAAAAAATGAAACTCATATTTGAATAGAAGAAAATTATATTATAAAATAAAAAAAATAAGTAAATATTACCAATGGATCTTTTGATGATTTATATGCAGCCCGAATCCAGTTTCCACTACATACTAAAGCATCTAATGTTTTTGGTGAAATTGAACTTCTATAATCGCTAAGTACATGACCCCCAACACTAAAAGCTGATTCAGAAGTAACAATTGTTACTGGGATGGTAAAAATATCTTTGGCCATCTTTGAGAGAGCCCTGTATTTCATGACAGACATTTTCCACCATTCTAAAATATCAAATTCTGAATCTGGGCATTTCACACAAGCTTCATCAAGGTATATCTCCAAATCAGACTTTTGTGGAACTAAAAGGCCAGTAAAATCTATGAAATCATACAAACCAGCTAGATCATCATGTGAAGCATTACCACTTTCAGTTGTGGTTATTTCAATTTGAGAGGTGGATGCTTCAATAATTTCTTTGCCCGTAGGTTGCATATCAACGGAATAATAAGAGTATAGCTCAAAAAAATTTTTGTTTGACGTTGTCCTTCTTCTCAATCACAGTGGCACCATCATATATTTGTGGATAGTAATAATTGATGGCAAATAGTTTCATTCTAGGATCTAAAATGCAAGCAATCAAAAATAACATTGAACACTCTGTCCAATACTTATCAAATTTAGTCTTCATGCTACTTGTCATGTTTGAAATAAAAAATGGTACTAGATAAGCATTCTCGATCCAATATTTTCTTGATTAGAATTAGATTAGGAAGCAGTCTATTTGTAGTAGGATAGGTTGAACTTGTTATTGATGAAAAATTTGAAGCAGTTCTCTTACTTTCTCAAAGTTAACCCAATCTTCTTGAGAAGGCAGCCATATATAATTGAGATCACGCAAAGCATATTCAGTAAAACTAATTATCTTGGATTGTAATTTCCAATCAGAACTAATGTAATGCACAGTTAGACATATATAACCAATAGTTTGATTTGATGTCCACCAATCACTGGTAATCGAAACTCGATCAACAACTTTTAAACTTTTTTTTCAATTTATCTTTTTCAATTTTATGCACTTTCATACACTCTTCCTTGATGCTACATCTTGAAATTTTATGATAATTTGGATTCATTGATTTCATCAAAATATTGAACCATAAATGTTCAACTACCATGAAGGGATATTCATGAACAATAATCATCTTAGTCATAATATTTTTTATTCTAGAATGATCATAAGAAGATGAAACACGTAAAGTAGATGCTGAACTAGTTTCTTCTAAATCATCTGCTACTGGATCAAATAGTTTTTGCTTCTTTCCTATATTATCAACCTTGCTATAGTGATTTGTCTTGAAGTGTCTACTTAACTGAGATGTGGTTCCAGTTTTTTGTTTGACATAAGATTTCACACAATAATTACATTTAAACTTATGTACCACTTTTCTCTTTTCTGTTACAATAATTTCACTAAAGTGTTACCAAACTTTAGATCGTTGTCTTTTACCCTTGTTCTTATCAGTAGAAGCTATTTCACCTACACTCTCATTCAGAGTTGTTGCATCATCATCAATAGGATGACTTGAGGAATTATTAGATTTGCTTTGAGAAGGACTTGTCATTGTGTCAATAAGAAATTACATCACCAATTCAAATAAAAATCTCAAGATATCAATAGATTAAAAATATACATAATTTATTGCAAGATAGAATATACCAATGATGCAAAATAGAAAATGCTTGATAACTAGAAATGATCAAATGCCCATCAATTTCAGAATATATAGAAAACATTAGCATGAGACATGCTCAAGTTAGTAAGTTGGGCCAAACCAGATCGAGTCAGGGCATTGATTGAGTTGACAAAGTCGTTGACTAAGCCATCCAAATCATTAAATATAGAATAAAAAAGTTTACAAGATCCATTTACCAAAGACTATCCACAACATAATAGGTTACTTTAAAGAACTAAAAAGGATAAATTCCTCACCCATCAAGCATTAAATGATGATAATTTTAAGATCTCAAGTGACCTCAACCAAACCAACATAGTAGAAGCTCTACATCTTTTACAAGAGAGAAAAGAAAGTTTAAAATGCACTACCAACTTTAAGAGAAGAGAAAAACTTCAACAATAATAAAAGCTAACGTGAAAGAGGTCATGAGCATGTTTGGGGATCCAAAAACTCTTGTATTCCAACAACAACAAAAACAACAACTATAAGAAAAAAGAAAGTTCTACAAGAGTTTGTTTAATAAGTCATTAAAATTGACGTCGATAAATTTCAAATTAAATACTTAAATTATAATAAGTAGCGACTATGCTTGATGATGTAAAGGAAACAAGAACAAAATTGATGAGTCATAGGAGAGAAGAAAATTACATTATGCCACTAGCTTACAATGAAAATAATAAAGACTAAGAGAATACATGATGCCTAGACATTGGTGTGAGCAATTAAATGTGTAGAGGAATAAGTATGCTTACAACCTAACAATAATAAGCATTAATGCCACGAGAGATGGTTCAAAACATCAATAAAGTGAAGCTGTGCATCCTTATTCACATAACATATAGAAGACATCAACCAAATAAACCAAATCAACTTTGTAAGGAATATATATATATAATGTTTAATTAACCTCAATTCAATCAGTTTCTGAATATGTAGATATCAGGTGCTGCCACATCAAACAAATGAAACGTTCAGAAATGTGAACAAGCTTGTAACCGCAATGTGAACATAGCTCAGTTAATCATTTCTCCGCACATTACAACTATAAAGTGTGAAATGTTGAAATCAAAACCGAGCGAGAGTAAGTGGATAACCTCTGTAAGCGTAACATGCGGTAAAAAAAAAAGGTCGAGAACAAGCTGAACTGCAAGGATCGCAAGTCGCAAAATCTGAGATACACATGCATGATAGCATGAAGCACCACAACAAACCATCTTGAGCAGTTGAGCTTGGTCCCTTGGACACTTAGTTAGGTAATAAAAACAAAAGTAACTTAACGAAATCTCTAAACTCAAACAATTAAAGAACCGAAACATCCCCAGTAGGCTCATAGCATGAAATACTTATAGAATCAAGAAATGATGCAAGTAGGTAGTAATTCTAAAGCAAAGAAGCAAAAACCAAGCACGTACAGATCGAACAAGCTAGGTCGAACGAAGATGATAGTGACAAAGAAACACTTCAACCAATAGAGATCAAAATCAAAGTCGTCGGCGATGATATATGGATGGCGACCACGATCGACTTTTAGGGCATGAGCTACACGAGAACGTCGAGAAACCAAGAAGAACAGAAAGAAGAGAAGAAGGGCCGTGGAGATCGGGAGAATCGAGTGCCGAGGAGTCGAGGAGTCGAGGACTCGATCCGAGGCCGGGCCGACATATTAGAGACTTAGAGTAGCAGTAAATACATCTCTCCCATTGATTTAACGATTCCCTCGATCAGACGGTGGCCCAATTACTTCGATCCGATCGCGAGTCGCGATTCGAGCCGTGTGCGGCTCGAACTCGACTCGAAATAATTTTGAGCCAAATTTCTGGCTTGAAAGCTGGTTGCTTCGACTCGATCTCGATTGAGCCCAAATTGATCGACTATCGCGAGTCACGATCTTCGGGTAAATTTCTCAACCCTAGTGGTGGCGACCATCAAGTGGTGGCACGATGATGCCTGGAGGATTTTCAAACTTTAGAGCTCTCTCCTTTCTCTTGCTTCGCCTGCCCTCATATGAAGAATGAGAGGCTATTTATAAATTGGAGGTGGCGTCTCTGTAAATACATGCAAAATCCTAGCCACTCTTCTCCATCGGACAGCTCAAAATGATTCCTTTGATCATATGATGTATTTTGTGTATTTGAATGCTCAAATGAAGTCGGAATTATGAGATCTTGGGCTTATTAGATCTGGCTCGTCAAGACGCTCGATTTGACTATAAACACTCAATATTTAAGAGTCGATTGATAATAAGCGTTTGATCTCGTTTAATCTTAACTCAGAATCAGATTGCTCTCGATATCAAAATTCGTGCTTCGACTAGTAGAATTTTCAGGGTCATATCAATAATAATATTAAATTTACATGATAAAAATATAGGTAGACAAAATGTGATAACTATGACCTTTTTAATTTAATAAATTAATCAAGTTATTGACAGTAAGACATTAAATTGGAAAAATTATAAGTAAAGAGGATAAATTTTTAAAAAACTAGAAAAATATTTGAGCCAACATAGCTTCTCCGCTATGAAAGCTTGGGTCGTCATGTGAGTTCAAATTATCAATATCATATATATATATATATATATATATTAATTATAAGAGACATAATATCTTCATGACAATGAGATGATAATATATGGATACTCTCGACATAAATAGCTTTAATATGTGATTATTTCAAAGGAGATAAACCTTTATCATATTGTAATAATCTACGTTGGTGCATATCACACAAAGTTTTTATTTTGATGTTTTTGTAGTCATAAGAATGTGACATTCCAAGAATGTATTGTAATGACCTGTACTTGATTCCAATAATGATAAGAGTTCACAATATAAATAAAATGTAGATAAGAAGATATATACTACAATTTAAAGAATAATAATAATGGTTTAATTTTTAAATTAGACCATTTTATAAACTTAATTAGTGATTAGCCATTTAAAAAAAATTTTAAAATAGGTAATCGCCGTCGACGGCTGCATCAGTTAAGCGCCAATCTTTGACACTTCTTTAATTTTTTTTTAAAAAAAAATAAATACGCATATTTTTGACCATATCGACTTATCGGTTTTAGATTTATTTGTACGTTGGAAAGATAATGAAAAATTAAACAACTTTTATGTTAACAACTTTCTAATCGTTGATTGCGATGTTGCAATGTCTTCTCTTACAGTTGCAAAAAATTGAAGATATTGATACAGCCCTCATTTTTTTTTGGCTATATTAGGCTCATTAGATGTCAGGTTTCAGTGTGATTAGTATCGTTGGAAAGATAATGAAAATTCAACTTGTTGACAACTTTTGTGAATCTGCTGAGCCGTAGTTTTGCAAATATGTGATGCAAAAATTAAATATATTGTAATAACCCCTTTTTTTTTTTTGCCATGATACAAGGATATATTATTTTTTGGTAATATCAAACACTCACTATATTCTATATATAAATTGAGTTTGAATCTTTATGTAATTCCCATTTGAATATTTCCTCTTCGCGAGCAAAAACACAATTTATATATAGAATATAATGAGAGTATTTAATATTACCTCTTCAAAGAGGAAAGATTCAACTAGGAATTACATAAAAATTCAAACTCAATTTATATATAGAATATAATGAGACTGTTTTATATTGCCAAAAAATAATATATCCTTATATTATGCAAAAAAAAAATGAATATTACCAAAAAAGTACCCAAAAGAAGTTTGATAGGTTCGTAAAATAAACCAAAAAAAGTTGAATTTGAAAATTTTCCGCTTTTCTCCCATTGCAAAATTCATGGGCATGAAAACTCGATTGTTTTATTCTCCACCCTCTAAAAAGAATAAGTTAAAGACTCTAACTCCTCCTTATCAAAAGATCAACCTACTAAAATGGCCTATGTACCCAAAATCAACCACAAGGACACAACCAATAAACTCATCGCTTTCTCCACCTACCCATTGCAAAAGGGCTTCACAATGAATTAGTGGAATATCATGATGCCTTGTGGGAAAGGGTTAACCCAGCTGAAATTGTACCTAAAGACAACTTATTGCCCCTACCCAATCTTGCCACTTACCCTACTGACCTAGCTCAAAGGAACAATGGTGATGACCTTGTTGGGCAAAAAACAAGAGATACTCATGGCTCTTTGACACCCGAACAAAGCAAACGGATTGAGGAACCCTTAATTTTAGAAAAACATCCAACTCATAATCCTGAAATGGAGATTGGAAAAATCACCACCTCCACTATCGCTCATATAGATACTCGCTAACCTATCCTCTCAACAAATTTTAATCAAGAAGGGGGAAATCACTATCACTATTCCATTAATTGACAGAAGCTAACATGAATTTTTTAAATTATTCTCTTCGATGGAGATACACAGAGACCGAAAGACCATTCCAAACAGTTTCCTACAAAAGAAGTCAACAAATAGAAGCTCCACTAGATCCACCGATCCGCCTCCACATCACTTAAATAATGCAATTAGGTTTTCTTCTGGACTTTCCTTATCCATATTCTTTATTATGCTCTTCAAAATTTCTTTCGCATCATTATGATTAGGTCTATTATTTGGAATATTCGGTATTGGGACTCTAATGTCAATCGTTAGAAGCCTATGTCGCACTCACAACGCCTCACTCCTTATTATTATAGAACCTCTTATTCATTCTTCTAAGATTGCTAATGTTGCTAAAAATCGGTTTCCAAAATTTTTTTCATAACATTAGCAATAAAATTTGGTGCTTCTGGAAACCATCAATCACTATCACCATCCTAGAAGATCATACTCAATTGATTAATGTTCACATCTCTTTAGGGATTTCTGCTCCTCTTTTATTTATGCCGCTTGCTGAGGCGGAACATCCTCCGGAATAGCTTAAGATCCTTTGCCTCATCTGCCACTTTACCTTGGCTTGTTGGAGGTGATTTCAACACTATTCTTACAGAAAGAAGGGGCTCCTCCCCTAATACCCACTCCATGGAAGATTTTGCTAATATGATCCTTGATTGTAACTTAACCGACATCAGTTTTTCAGGTTCTAACTTCACTTGGAACAACTCCAGACTTTGGCAACGCCTCGATCGTACCCTATTTAACTCACTCTGGATTGATCAATGGCCAAACACCACAGTTGATCATTTGAGAAACACTTTTGGATCACGCCCTCCTCTTATTTCTATTATGAACCCCCCACTCTTAGCAGTCCTTCCCCTTTAGATTTCAAAACATGTGGACAACATAATGACTTCTTGAATGTTGTCTTTATGAACCGGATGGCTCCCATTCACCCCGACAACTGTTAAAGGTATGATCCATTTTGGCTCAAACTTAAACGACTTAAACAAATTCTAACAAACATCATTTTAAAACATTTTGCTAATTTAAAAGTATGGAGAATTTGGTTTGCTCTCTTGAAGAAGCATCATCACTCGAGCAAACATGACCAACTTAAGGAAGCTAGGGATAAGTCGATTAAATTTCAAAATATGGAAGAAACTTATTGGCCAAAAAAGTGCTAGTAAACAAATAGCGGCGAGAAATACAAAATATTTTCACTTTCTTTTCAAAAAAAGAAAAGTTCTAAACTCTATTAAAAAATTAAAATGACAATGGCGGTTGGATCACGACAAAGAAGATTTACAAGACTTCGGGTAACCATTTTAAAATTTACTTAATACCAACCGAACTAATTGATATCTCCAATCCTCATTTGATTCCCTCTTTGATCACCTCGATCAAAACAATTTACTCACATTGCCCCTGAATCGAGATTGGTGATACCCTTAATAGCATGAACTGGACTATCGTCACGTGGGTTTACTACCCATTTCTTCCAACATTGCGGTCCACTATTAAAAGCGATTTGATTGATGCGGTTATTGATTTTTTTGAGAAACCCCTTCCTAGAGCCTTCTCTAGTACCTCCATCATTCTTATCCCAAACCCACGGGTGATTTTAGACCTATCGCCTTTGCACCTTTTCAATAAATTAATTGCTAAACTAATCTCTAACCAATTAGGCCCTGCTTAATATTATCTCTCTAATCAATGATTTATGAAAGGTAGAGCTTCGATAACATCCTCCTTGCCCAAGAATTAATTCATGACATCGACGTTCCCACCAGAGGTGGAAACATTATCTTCAAACTTGATATATCTAAAGCTTTTGACAATCTATCTTGGGACTTTTTATTTAAGATTCTCTGCCTATTTGGGTTCTCCAAGCTATTATTCATCTTATTAAAATTGTGCCAATGCTTGGTTTTCTGTGATCATCAATAGTGAGTCGATCGGTTTTTTCACATCTATCCATGGCTTGAGACAAGGAGACCCTCTTTCTCCTACTCTTTTATCATTCTGACTACCTATCCGTGTGTGTGTTTGAATGATATTTTCTTTTATAAACCTAACTTGCTTTATAAAACTCATGGTGGTATTCGTTTCTCATCTTAGTTTTGCGTGATGACTTTATCATCTTCTCGCAATGCTTCTATCCCACATATAAAACAATCTTGAACTTACTTAAGAATTTTGGAAGGGAAAGTGGATTATTTCTTAACAAGACAAAATGTTGCTTCATTCCTTCATCCAAAATTGCCATCAATAGATTAACCATATTCAAAGAATCACTAATTTTAAGCAACATTGCCTCTTAAATACCTTGGTGCTCCTCTTTTCAAATGACATAAAAGGTCACATCATTTCGATGATATAATCCAAAAGATCTCTAATCATATTTCTTCTTGGGAATATAACTTTCTCTCTTTTGGTAGCTTACCCGATTAAGAGCACCCTAAATTCTTTACCTCTTTATCTCATTCAATCTATTCTGAATTCTATCATCAACAGGATTGAGAGGCTTATAAATAAATTTTTTGGGGCTCTAACACTTCTACCAAAAAATGCATTGGTCCAATTGGCACAAATCGTGGCTCCTTCGAGGAAGTCTTGGTCGTAAGACTATTAAAGATACAATCATTGCATTTTCATACAAACTTTGGTGGAACTTTAGATGCAATAATAACCTTTGGGCTAACTTCATGAATGTTAAATATTGCCAAGGGAAGCACCCTATTACTTGTTCCTACAATTCTAGAGACTCTCACTTTGAGAAGATTATGTAGTATTAAATGGAAGGCCGAGTCCCAAATTACTTGGGGCATTCCCAACTCTTATTTTTGGCAAGATAAGCTGGATTGGTACCGGGTCCACGAATTACTTTCTCTCATTCTACCAAACCATTAGAGTTAATTCATTACGGCATAATAATAAGTGGAATATGCCTAAACTCCTTGATTACATCCCTCCTCTATAATAGATAAGCTTAATTTCATTGATCTCCTCACCCAAGGATGATCCTCTTTAAACTCTCACGAATGGTGATTTCAACTTAAAAATGTTTGGATGCATAATAAAAGAACTTTTGAAGTTTCTAATGTCTATGACAAAATATGGCATAACAATATTCCTACTACTTACTCCATTCTTGTTTGGTATTCTTAAGAACTTTATCGGTTGATTCCTTAATGTGGAACAAAGGCTTCCACTTACCCTCTAAATGTTATTGTTGTTTTCACATGAAGAGGTTAATCATCTTTTGTTAATGGGGCCATCAAGGTCGCGGTATGATGATCTTTTAACAATGACCTTTTCAATGGTTCCTTATCCATATACCAACTCCTTGATATTTATTTTAAAACAACCCTAAAGGTCACATTAAAATTACAACTATTATTATTATTTGGTTTATATGGATGGCGAAGCGAAGCCAAACACAACGGCTATGAATCACAGAAAAATTATGGCTAGAATCAAATACAAAATTAGTGAGCTATTTAATGCCAACATAATTAAGCAGAAGCACTTCAAAGGTTGTATTATTGTGGCTTCCAAATTAGGTTTTCATCTACCTATTCGAACTATATGTCATTATTTAAAGGTCGTTTATTGGGTTAAACCAAAACAATCTAATTAAAATTAATCGGATGGCTCTGTAACGTAATGGTTACGTTGGGGTGGTATTGAAACTACCTTGGTAAAGCTCTTTATGCTTTTGCTTTTCCTCTACAAACTGCGTTCCATATGCTGAACTAATGGCTGTGTACTATGCCCTAGAAATTTGCCTTCAACAAGGCTGGTTTAACATCCGGATTGAAGTGGATGCTTTGTCGATTATTGACCTCTTAACTTACAAATCTAGTAATGGATTTGTTTTACGTGCTCAAGCATATCCAACCCTCCTTTCTAAATTCGGTTATAAGATCTCCCATGTTTGGAGGAAGGCAATGCATCGCCAACTACCTAGCAAACTTAGGTCAACAACAATATCTTTGATAACTTAACTCTACCTCATCATTTGAAAGGCCTAGTTAACCTCGATCGACTGGCTACCCTATAGTAAACCGCATGTCTACTATATTCTGTATTGCTTGGACCTTTCGTCCAACCCCTAATTATTTTCATGTTTTCGGTTTCACCACCTAGATGGATTGTTCTTTGTTTCTTGGTTCCTTTAATTGGGATTGCGGTTGTTTGGCTGAACCGTGGAGCCTACTGTTAGACCTTATCTGGAATTTTAAATGGGTTGTTGGTGTTTGGGATTCTACTATATATGCACGTGCAACCTATGGTGTGAATAAGTTTTTTATGTTGGTTGGTCCGATTATAACTGTATGTATATGTTAACTTGGTTTTTTGGGACTCTCACCATCTAGTTCATTACGGTTGATGCTCTTCTGGTTAAACGATCCGTTATTTTCTTTTTTGATTATCGTGTTGTCTTTTATTTAATTTTTTTTTCTTGACTACAGCTTGGGGTTGCGGTTTGTGTAATTTTGTTTCTCCCAATCGTGGCTCTTTCTCACCGTTAATCCCATCTTCTTGTTAGTAGTATTTGGATTGTGTTGGAATTGGATAACTTTCATTTTCGATGCTCTCTTATCTTTACTGGGGGCATTGTTGCTGTCTTGATGTCTCCCTTATCTTGGAAGCGTGCTATGCATTTTTCTATACACTAACATTGATTCAGGGCCGGATACCTTCATTGATGATTATTGTCCTTCTGGACAGCATATATTATGTCTCAAATGAAAATCACCAATAGCTCCTAGGTTTGTTGGCTAGGATGGTGAGGAATTCACTTCATTTTGGTTAGTAGCATTGATGTAACCTTAGACTAAAGTTTGGATGCTCATATTTGCATCCCCAACTTTGTGAATGAGCCTTCTTTATCCCTCTTCTTCATTATCAATTTCAGATTATCGCATTCGGTTTACATTTTGTCCACTATCTAATTGGCTCAAACTTCTCTTTTGATTTAAAACTTGCAGTGTTTAGCTCTATTTTGTAGGTTGCTTCAGTCATGGACTCTCTCTTCCTTGACCTTAATTTTTTTCCAAAATGGTTTCTCGAGTTACTATTTTACTTTTAATTGTTTTAATGCTTTCTTTGGATTTTGGATGTATTTAGATGGGGTTTTTTTTGTCTTTGATGTTTTTGGATCTGATTATTTTGTTAAAATATAATGGTTTTCCTTATATATATATATATATATATATATATATATATATATATATATATATATATATATATATATATATATATATATATATATATATATATATATATATATATATATATATATATATATATATATATATATATATATATATATATATATATATATATATATATATATATATATATATATATATAATGTGTCAAAATTAGTTGGCAGGTTTACGTTATGTGAAATTATTGCATGCATAATCCATGTTACTCAAATTATTGTATTTTGGTGGCATATTACTATATACATCTCTTATATACACAATAATTCACATCCAATATATAGTTATTGCTAGAAAAAAAAGAGTAAGTTTTAAATTGAAATCCACACATAATGTATAAAAGTGTGAACAATAAAACTCTAGAATTTTACGAAAATCTAAAAGAGGGAAAACCACTACCTAAGTAAAAGCTTCCACTGTATCTATTTCAGTACAAGATCTTCCATACCGGGATTACGTAATTGTATATGAGAAAGGAACAATGTACTATGTGACAACGATCAAGTTGAGCTTCTAGTAGTAGATGATGGTGAACTGATAAATCAATCGGGGAATAATACAAGAAATGCAAGGAACAATCAGCGAACGAGGAACAATCAGGTAGAAGTCATCATGATGAAGACACTGAGAGGATGCAAGGATCAACGGCGCGACGGAGGTGTCCATGGTTGACCGCCGTGGTGGTATGATTGTGCTTGGAGGATCTTTAGAGCTCTCTCCTCTCTTGTTTGCCTCCCTCATATGAATGAAGGGCTATTTATAGGGAGGATGCCTCAGAAAATACATGCAAAATAACCACCTCCATCTGGCTCATAATGATTCCCTTGATCATATGAAGTATTTTGTGTATTTGAATGCTCAAATGAAGTAGAAATTGTAAGATCTTTGGCTTGTTGGAACCGGCTCGTCGAGACGCCGATTTGACTATGTATTTAAATGATTTGATATAGTTTTTAATTTCATTACCGCATCAAGATTTTTTGATTAGAGGAATTTTCAGGATCATATCAATAGTAATCCGAAAGATTCAGATAACATTATAATAATATCTCTTGTTTTATTATGGCGAGAATGATAAATGTTAACTTTTAATGAGAATGATCGTCTTTTCATAATATGGTTAAAAACATTATATGAAAATAATACAAAATTAACTAGGATATGGATGTTAACTAATTTTTAGATATTTATCCTCAATTTATAAATTTACTCAAATTTATTTTACTCTCAATTAACTGATTAATTTATTAAAATAAAAGTTTATAACATTCGCATTTTTAAAATATTAATATTATATATTTTTAGTTAATTTTATTACTTAATTATTATATTATTTCACAATTAAAAGTTATCTTGATGACTCTAATCCCATCCTGTCATTTGTTCAGTAAAATTCATTACTACACCCTATGTGAAAACTAAACATATTATTGAAGGTTTTATTTATCTTTTTATTTATCCCTTTGTACATTATTCACGTTTATTGCATGAATTTATACTTATTTCATTTACTTTATTATGTCTGCAAATGTGTAAAGTTATTATTATCACGACATAATAAACTTCACATACATGATTGTGCAATTGTGATGTGGGTTTCGAAAATTTGCCACCGATCTCTCGATGAAGAGAGTAAATTAAATATCGGTGAAATTTTCATAAGGCAGATGGAATAGTAGATAAGACACTACCCAGAGATTTCGCCCTCATTTTGTGAAGACTTTAAATATGGTTTCAGGTTTCCTATAGACGCAAGCACCTATAGTTAATTACCCCTCTCAATGTTAAGAGAAAACTTTCGATTAAGGCTAGTCGTTAGATTGCTGAATACGAGCATATAGTAACAACATGTGGAGTTTTGAAATTTAGGATTTAGAATTTATGAAATTTATCATTATTTAACTTAAAGCGGATAGTTGGGGGAATGATGACGCACCTGATCTAGATCTCATGGTTCTGTCATCCCGAGCTGTTGTGGTCCCTAGTCCACTTAGTCGTAATCTAATCGACCAAAAGGATCACAGCCATGGGTTGCATCGTCCAAGAAAACCTTGTAGACCTGGGATGATGTTTGTCTAAGGAGACAAGGTAAAGTCTATCTTAGCTAACAGAGAGCTTTTTGCCCTATCAAGTTCACCCTATAGTTCACAACTCAAAGGGCAGAGCCATTGGGGAGCATATGAGCTACAGTCGTGACCGTGATATAGGGGAGTCAATTGGCGGCAACCACCCGGTCAAAGGACTCTGGCCGTAACTGCATCATGTGGACCCTACTGACCAAGCCACGTAGTCAAAGGACACGAGTCACGTCCTTGCTGGCATGAGATTATTTGAGAGTAAATATAGTTGTGTACTTGATTTGACATTGGCCCCTTTATGAGCTAGGGTTTTCTTAATTTGTCACCTCCAAACTATTGCAAAAAGTGGATTAGGTTTTAGCTTTAAGTTCTTTAAAGATTAAATTTCATTTGAGCATTTAATATTTAATGACATGTTAGATTTTGTTTTTAGATTGATACTTAATTTGAATTAATTTGATTTGAAATCACAATCACGTTTTGATGGAAGCATCTCCTCCGGTTGAAATATTCATTCAACACAGCCATCATCGAGGTATATAAGTTTGCTTGATCTTTTAATTTATTATTTCAGATCATGTCTACTCTATTAATTTAATAATAGAGGATCAGATCTACTGTCATATGACAGAATTAGCTCCTCAGATATTTTAATAAGTTAGAAATATTATAATAACATTATTAGATTTTTTTAAGTTTTGTTAATCTGGACCCGGTCCTAAGACTCAACCGGGAAGCAACCTGCGCAGCATCTTCATACATTAAATTTAAGTATTTAGCATAGTGTTAGGGACCATTAGGGTTACTTAGAATACTTGTACGAATTTGGAAAGATCAAATTGAATTGAAGATTATTTTATATGTTGTACAAGAATTCGTCTCTTTCAAATGATTGCATAAATTCTGAAGCACTTAAATTGAGTAATAGTTGGCTCCATAATTTATACAAAATTAATATATTTGAAGTCTATTTAGAATTTAAATACTTGTTTGCTTCTAATTTTGTGTTGCAGATTAGGTGGCGTAAAGTGTTTCAACTCCAGTTCAATTGTTTAGATTAATGTTCATTTGTTTGATATGCAACTAACTTGTTGTAGGCTATTATTAGTCCGATAATTGAAAGTCCAATTTCTCTCAATAGCTTAACACATTGTATTTAGTTCTATTATTGATCTTATTACTCGTTTAAGCTTCAAAGATTATTCTTTAACTATTTCATTTTCATTAATTATTAATCTCTATTTTTTATGAAATTTTGGCAGCCTCCCGACATTGTCCCCACATAGGGGCTCCTTCAAGAGTGCTAGAGCCTTCTTACCATGCTTAAGAAAGCATGCATAGGGCTTCAATATCTCTGTTTGAAATAAAATTAGTAGCCTCCGACGTCATCCCCATGTAGAGGGCTGCATCGGGAGTGCTGAGGCCTTCCCACCACGCTTATAAAAAATGTGCATGGTAGGTGTCTTGTGACACCGCGACCGATTGATTTTCTTGCACCTACCGCGCTTATGAAAAGCATTGCATAGACCTTCGAACCTGTATGAAACCATCTTGATTTCCTCGACATGTTGAAACAACATGCACGAGTACTTATATCTAGCAAATATTAGCAATTATATTGAAATGGTAAGTAGATAAATTTAATATGTTAGGCAAGCATATGTACATGCATTTGAAATGAAATTCAGCAGCCTCCCGACTTCATCCCCGTGTAGGGTGCTGCATCGGGAGTGTTATAGCCTTCCCACCATGCTTATGGAAAGCGTGTATGGTAGGTGTCTTGACTGTCCAAACGATCTTCGATTTACGTGATCTTAGGCTCGTTGGATTCATCTCCGAGCACTAATTCAAGCATGTCAAATTTAGAAGTCATTTGATCATGTAGTCAGTGTCTCGAAATTTCATATGTGACTTTTGAGCTTGATTTGAGCTCATTTGGGCTCGATTTGCCTGATTCTAGTATTATTGGACTCATCTTATTGAGTCATTGAATTTGATGGGATATATGCTTTAACTTGAAATCTATGCTTGATTTATAAATTTCAGAGAGATCTATATAATGGTTGAGACTGAAACTTATTTTCAGGACTTACAACAATGGAATTATAATTGAAAACTGAAAATAAGATACAACAATGGAATTACAATTGAAAACTGAAAATTACAACAATGGTTGAGACTGAAACTTATTTTTTATCTTGTTTGAATTCCATAGGAGCAAAGAAATAAGATACATCATCATCATCATCATTATTATTATTATTATTATTCAGAGTCCCCTAATAAAAATCTAAGCAGGATCTTATTGAACTGATTTGGATCTTCCAGTTGAGGCACATGACCTGTATTCTTCAGGACTTCCAGCTTCGCATTTTCTCCCAGTTTCCTGGAAGCCCGCCTTGTTATTTCTCAATAATCGTATATAATAAAACAGAGCATTTACATACATATCATATAATTCTTATATATTTATATATTAAACACTTAAATTTTGAGAATTATATTCATAGTATTTAAATCTTTAATATCACTATTATTCTTATTTTAGAAGTGAATACCTCTTTTAAAGCATAATGCGTTAGATATATAAACATTAAATTTTAGGTCTTCGGTATAAAAATACATAAAATTGTGAGAGATATGCTGAAGTGCAATCAATATAGCAAAGTTTTGATGAGGAAGGTAACAATAAAATATTTGAGCATAATTTAAGGAAAAATAGACGTGTGAACAACCAAATTTTTTATTATGATCGATATCAATCCCATTACATTATCCTATCTTTTAGATGAGTACAACATAAATTCTTGGTACTACCATGCATGATGAATCTTATATTTTTTTCTATTATTTAAATCTTATTAAAATATATATTTGAAATATGTATTTTATTTTGCATAAGTTATTCTTAGTATTTTTTTTATTTAAAAATTGGGAGATCTATATACATACCCGTTAATTTTTATATATTTAATTATCTAATACCTAAATTTTAACATTTACATAAATAATACATAAATATTTCATATCACAAGAAAAATATCACTATCATTAATTTTAAATTCAATATATTTTTCATGAATAAAAATATAATATAATTAATATAATTTATATTTATATATATATAAATTTTAAGTGGCAGATATGTAAATAATTAGAATTCTGTTATTATATATATATATATAAATATGCTAGATATAAATTATTTTAATTTTAAAATTCATATTAATCTCAAAATAAATTTGAATTAAATAGAATACATTTGATCTTGACCTCTTATACAGTCAATTGATCTCACTTTTGAATAATGTGATCTATATAGTCACAAGTTTTTAGTAAGGATAAGATTAATTAGAAAAATATCACTATCATTAATTTTAAATTCAATATATTTTCATGAATAAAAAATATTATATATATATATATATATATATATATATATATATATATAGTGTAAGGATAAGATTAATTAGAAAAATTAATTAAGGTACATCGATCAACTTACTTCTTAAGCTCAAATGCCTTGTTCAATGGAAAGAATCTTTCATGCTCACCCCAAATAATCAAAATATCCTGCATAAATAATAATTAATAAAAAAAATAAGAAGAGAAAATAAGGAGAGGAAACCTGAATTATGTAAGGAAAGCATAATTTCTGAATTAAATTAAAACTGAGTACCTGAGGAAGAGGGGTAAGCTGGAACAAATCATTGTTTCCTAGTGTGATTGCCTTCAGAAGCTCTTTCTTTTCTTCTAAGTTATCATTGAAAAGGTCCTGCAAAGCCTAAATTACATTAACAGCATGACAATGAATTCAGAAGCTTATTTTATATCTAACATCTAAATTTTTATATTTAGTTGTATAATATTTTAATATTTAATATCACATAAAAATATTTCTATTTTAATATTTTTATAAATAAACAAAAATATAAATATCAAAATTTAAATATTATTAGATAGTTAGATACATAAAAATTATTCGATATGCACCTAATTTTTTCTTTTTTTTTCGGAAGCATTTCTATTCATCTTAAGCACGCATTAATAAGTATCATTTGATTGAAAGGTTAAAATGCCTTATAATATAAAAATAATTTATGTATTTTTCATTAAAAAATTTTCACCTCCACCATTATAAGCATATATAATTATTATATAAGTCATTTTATATGAATATTTACTTATATACCACATAATTCAGATTTATTTAAATATTTAATACTTTAAATTTTATATTTATATATATATATATATATATAACTTATATATATAGAGAGAGAGAGAGATATTTTAATTTTTAAAAATATGTGATTATAATATCTTTGATGTTATATAAAATTAAAATATTATGTATATCAATATTAAAATTTAAATATTAGATATATAATAAAATTATAATTAATAATGTAAATCTCTAATCAATTATCAATATTATAGAGTCCATGCATGCTCGGCAAAAACAAACCCTTAGGATGCCCCTGAGAACACTCCGGCAAGAATGACGGCGGCCTGTGGTAGACAAGCCAGCCGAGGAGATCGGCCTCGGCAGCAAAATCTCCTCTACGCTATCGACCCCACCAATTCCTCATAGCCCAATCATCTTCCTCCGTTTTCCTAAATCCCAGCTTCCTTCCCTACCCACCCCACCATCATCCTCGACAGGTGGTACGCCACAAACCCCTGGTCCACCCCCACCATCTTGCTGGTGATTCCCAATTTCCCAAAGAGCCACCATCGCCGTCGCCTGGAACTTCTCCGACCGCTCCCGACAGAGTGGATGAGGTCAGGTACTAAGGTCGAAGTGGCGGGTGAGGTCCGAACAGGGCCACTGCCACGTGGCAGGGGTGCCGAAGCCGTGGAGAAGGAGCGGCGGTTTGGAGAAAGAAGGGGGAAGCCAGCAGCGGATGGTGGTGTCAGAGTCAACGGCAATGGTATCACGGCGGAGGCCGGCGGCAGCGAATGAGCGGCTGTTTATAGCGTCGGCGATGGGGACGAAGCTGAACTTGAGACCCATCACGCGGTGAGACTGTGATCGTCGTGGTTTTTTGGTTGGGTATTGTATGGAAGAAAGGACTTAAAATTTAATTTTTTTTTAATAATCGTAGGTGAAATTTCATTGGAGGCAGATTGTTTGTGAGTATTTTAAAATTAAAAATTATTACTCGCTGAGTTGAATATAATTTTACATCTATATTTTAATAATAATATAATATCATATATTAATACAAAATATTATATATAGAGAGAGAGAGATATTATGTATTGTTATAAAATTAATATTATATTAATACAAAATAACTGTATATTAATTAAGGGGCTGTTTGGTTGATCTAAAAAAATATACTATAAAAAATGCATTGTAAATAGAATATAATATATTTGGATTATTTTAAATTATTTAGTAGAAAAGTCTACAAATATATGATTTTATTTTTTTTGTTTGATAAAATAAATGTAATGTAATGTATTTTTGATATTGTGGGCGGCAGTGGCGATCGATGATTAGTATAATCAGTAAGTGAAGTGATGGGTGGTGGGTAACACTTTTTATCTTGGTGATGTATTTAGAATTCTATGGTGAATTCTAAATATACTAAAAATGACTTTTGTAATATATTATCGTTAAATGAAATTTTAATTTGCATCATGCCAAATACAAAAAAAAGGTAAAGCCCCTAAATTTTTTTTACTTTACACCCATTTTTTTTTTCAAACATCCCATAAGCACTATATGATGCTATGTTATTGAGGTCCCAATGTGGTACATAATAATCTCTCAAATTAAAAAATTATGTGCTCGAGAGTATTTTGAATTTTAAAATCTTTGTAAAATAATATAATTGATTGTGTTTTTTAAGGATAAATTATCTGTACCTAAAATCTGAATATTTTTTTAAGAATTTTACTAATAAATCTAATTAGCACATCAATAATGGACAAAAAATTTGGTTCCAATTTTTAATGCAGCGTTCAAATTTTTTTTTCTTTGCACTCATTTGATTCCACATTTATTTTATAACGTTGAATAACATCGAAAGTAAGGCACATGCTTGTGTTTCCTACTTCTCATTTATAATATTTCATATGTTTTTCTTCTTTAAGCCAAAAAATAAGCACACAAAATAACATTTGTTTATTTATTATACAGTTGCCTCTCTTATGACCTTTTCAAACAGTCGGCATATGGCTATTAATCCGAGATAATTAGATTAAGACTAACGGTAACTTATGCCCTTTTGTTTACAGTAAATGGGACCAATTCTATTTGTCCATCTTAGTTTATTAGTTGAAAGTATTAACTTTCAATCGAAGTTTGAGTTTAGTTGTATATAAATTTTCATATCAAAAAATAAATAAATAAATAAAAAATTGAAAATATCTTGTTCTCAGAAGACCTACTTTATTCTTAATATTTCCTTAAATATAAACGCGAACTGCTAAAAAGAATCTCAAAACAAAAAGATTAGTTTATCTTTTTTGACCATTAAAACAGAATCGATTATTTTCTTGTAATTCTTGCATTACTGCATGTGGACGTTTGGCCCACTGCACTGCTTTAAGCTTTTCATTTTCTCTTTCAGGTAATGCTTATATTTACTTATTCTGAATAGTTTTAATGTCCACATCAATAAATATGGTGCGATATCTACTGAGTTTTTCTGATAGAAATGCGTTAAAGAGGCTGAAATTAAGAAAAATGTGATTAAGCTATCAGCGCAAGTGGTGGAGTACTTATCTTGAGTTTGAATCACATCTTGCTAATATTTTAATTTTAGTTACTTAAAATTCTCATTAAAACTTAGAAAATGCGTTCAGAAAAGCACTGTCCTAAAGCATTAAACGACAGTGCTTACGGAACTGGGTGCTCTTTGGTTGTCTCAAATCAAACTTAATCATAATGATATTCTCATTTATAAAATAAATGAGATATTATGAATATCTTTCAAAAAAAAAAAAAAAAAAATTTAGTCGTCTGATTGATGGTTTCTGCTGTGTTTTCTCCATACCAATAAATGGTACTGGATCATCGGGTTTTCTTACTATTGCTGTGATAGAGGAATTATTTTATAGTAACCTAGGTATCACTATATATAAATAATGGGAGTACAAAATTATATTTTGTATATATTTATTTTTGAATAAAATGTATTCATTGATATGATAAAATTCTTGATCAAAATTATTATGTGATAGATTAACTTTCGTTAGCTACTAATATTATATCTTCCGTTATAATATATATTTATTTATATTTTATTTAAAATATTATGTATGAATGTATATTATCAAATTATAATATATATATCTAATATCATTTAATTTTTTGATAATATTTAGTATTTATAGTTAAACTTAATTATATATGAATGAATAATATTACAGCAATTTGAATATAAAACTACATTCAAATTTCTTTGGTAATAATTTCTGAATATACAGTTTTATTTTTTTTTTTTGGATAAAATGAATGTAAATGTAAATCATAGTATTATTAGATCATATTTTCTCCATAGATTATATAAAACAGTTGTTTATTTTTAAATATTAATCACAATTAGTTAAATTTTATTTAGATAGAGTAGTCAAAAAATTTCACAAAGCAAATATATGAACACATTATCTAAAAAAGTTAAAAAACTTTTATATTTTCTTTATTGTTAAAAATATTGTTAAAAAAATCAAACATATTATTTAAAAAATACAATGTACAATAAATAAGAAGTTTTAATTTATATTTGTCTTAAAAAATAATGTTTTATTAATATCTTAAATATTTAATTTACTACATCTAAATTTATATGTAATTTCTCTTGTTGAATTTGCAGTATATTATTTTTTTTTTTTTTTTGGAAAAAATGAATGTAATTATTTCATCTTGTATTTGTTGTTAGAATTATTATTTAAAACATAATATATATCAAGATTTATGCTTAGTTGTAATTTAAATTTTAGTAAATTAATCACGGTTGTTTTCTTCTTTTAATTGTAGGTTAAAATTAATCTTTTAAACTATAAATCTTCTAGCAATTAAAATATCCATGATTACTTTTAAACTTTAAATCTTCTACTCAAAAGAATTATGTCATTTTTTTCATTTTTTTATTTAAATATTTTTGCTTTCTCTTTTGGCGAAGTAGCCAAAATTATTTATTCTCGTTGTTTACATTTGAAAAATGTGTTCTGTTACATTCATGAACATCTATTATACTAAAACTTATATTTATTATTATTATTATTATTATTATTATTATTATTATTATTATTATTATTATTATTATTATTATTATTATTATTTAATGGTTTCATGGTCCAATTACTTTTAGAATGTTGGTAGTAGACTAAAGTTAAGTTTAGAATAATCTTTTTCTTTACTCTAGAATGCAAATGAGTATGTTAAAAAATAGATAAGATAAGTCGATGGTTTGACATATAATTATAATGCATTATTTGTTAAGAAAATAAATAAAAATTTGTTAGATGTATAAAATGATCTCTTGAATTAGATGAGAATTTATATTTAAAAATTATGTAACAAATATTAAAAATAACTTTATTATTTGTTGTTGTTGTTGTTGTTGTTGGTCCAATTATATTACAAATATTATTAATGATGCATTTAGAATAGCATTATATGATTTACTTTCAGAATGCAATTAAAATAATCGAGTGTTTGATTCCTAATTTTTTGACTACTTTTAAAAAATTTTGTGATAAAGTTACTTTTGAGAATTAATTTGATAGTTAAAATATTTATAATAATTTTTAAAGAACTTTATAATTAACTTTTTAAAAAATTACTGCTACTCCAAATATAATATAAATCTATTTCACTTGAGCTTTTAACTTAACTTGATAGGTGAGCGCCCTCATATTATTTGAAATTAAATTTTATTTAATATAAATTTTTGCCTGATTTTATAAAATATGTAAAGAAGGTGGAGCCTCTAATGAATATCATTGATATATTATTTTAAAATTTATCAAGATGTATATTAAAATTAAATTATAAATCATATATAATTTTATTTTAATAAATTTTTGGTTGAATTTAATATTTTTATAAAAAAAAATATGTCAATATATCAAATGAGCAATCAAGCTCAGAATACTTTAAAACTTGTATTAATTGGATGATCAAATGATTTCATCTTATATTGAAATAATTTGAGATGAATAAATGAAAGATCATTAATTAAAATCGTTTAGATGGTCAAATCATCAAAAAATGATCTACATAATTGGAATCAAGCTTTAAAATTTTGGCTACAATAATCAAAATGCGTCAATCATATAAATAGAATTCTTGTGAGGAGGAAGCAGAAAGGCAAGAGAACCAAAAGCTTAAGCTATCATCATGCCGACTATCAATTATCGGCCGCGTTTAATCTGAATCATTATAGCTTGATTTTGGAACTCACATCATCTTGATTTCTCAAATACAACTTTATAATCCTGTAATTGGAATGATTTGAACTTTGTACTTCAAAGCATATTTTTTTCCCTTTTCCTAAAATTTTTTCATATATATAAATGTAAACTAAAGTGTAAAATTTTTTCGTTACGAAATTTATACACTAGCTTGATGTGCCAATTTCTATTCATTTTTTCCATCAACGACCTGTATTCATAGTCAAGGATTTAATAGAACAATTTAAGTTATATTATCAAATATGTTTTGTAATCTGCATTGAAAATAAGAAATAATAATCTAAGTATATATGTTTAGTAGTTTTGCTTTAAATTTTCGCTTGCGAATGAAAAATAAATAAACAAATAAAAAAAATTTAATTCCTCAAATACCAATTACTTGTATTTGAAGCACGTACAATTAAACTAATATTATTTACTTAAAATTATGAATATCTTTTTTATGAAATTTATGTTCTAGTATACACACACATCACAATGAATTTCTCACTTGAACTTACTTGAAATGATTTACATATACAAAATTTTTTTGTATTTATCTATCTTAATGTAAACTTTAATATTTATATAAATAATACATAAATTTTAATATAATATCAAAATATCACTATCATATATATTTTTTAAAATATAACATCTTATATAATTATCAAAAATTAGATATTAAATACATAAATATATAAGAATTTTATGATATGTATATAAATCTTTCAATATAGTCCCAAAACATAACATAATATTGGTTAATGATTTTAAATAAATCCTATTTTTAAGATTCAGAGAAATACTAAAATTATATTAAAATAATTTAATAATTTTGTACTGCTATTATCAAGTCACTGCTATAATAACTTTTTTGATGAGAATGCGTCTGAAAGATTGTAGAGTAAAATTCTTACTTGGAAATCCAAGATTTAAAGAGTGAACAACTCAAAAAAATTTTGGAAAATCTGAAGAGGGAAAATCATCTTGAAAAAGCTTCCACTATGTACTTTGAGTACAAAATCTTCGACGATATCGTATATGAAAGGAACAACACGTAGTCCATTGGTGGTAACAATTCTTGTGGTAGGATGATGGAACGAGGAGTGGCCGCGATGAGGGGGTCATGGTGCGAGAGGTTGTGACGTGAGGTGGTGACTTGGCAGCAGTTTGAGCTTGGAGGATCTCTCTCAAGCTTTGTCTGAGGCTCATGAGGAATGAGAGCGTCGCCTCATAAATACAACAAAACCTATACCCTCCACTTCATGGGCTCAAAATGATCCCTTTGATCATTTGATGTATTTTAAATATTTAAATGCTCAATGAAGTGAAGTCGAATTTTAGATGCTGAGTGCTCCGATTGATTATATCATGTTTGATAGCCTTTTAGGGTTTAACATATCCCAAAGTTTCTATGATATTTTAAGATTCGTTTCAACTTGGGATTAGTTTGCTTTAACGTCAAGATTCGTGCTTTTGACAAATTTTAGGTCATATCGTCCCCTATTTTTGGATGACATTATCTCAATCATCTAAAATATATCATATACTTGAAAATAAATTAATTTGAGAGTCCCTTAACCACAATTTGAGAAAACGATCTTCAAGCACAAAATTATGACTATAGCAGATCGCAGCGGATGTGTAGGTATGCACAACGAATTTGAGGTTCATCACTTCGAAACTCGGCGTAGCGCGCGCTACTTGTATTCAGGCCTGGTGGCGATTAGTGGCGTGGGTCAGGCAAGCGGCTCGATGGTCGTGAACGATCGCTGGCCGAGGTGAGAGCGGGTGGTCCGCGATGGTGACCCCTGGTAAGGCCAAAGGGCAAAAAAGATTTTGATGGTTTTGGCGGTTTGGGCATTTTGATGATTTTATCCTTTTGCTGAAGGGTCTATAAAACGAGGGAGAAGGCACACTTCAACGCTAATATTCTTTCTTCTTGAGTGAGGGTCGTCGGAGCGATCAGGCGTGTTCATGCAAGACTAATTTTTCCTTGAAAAGGTGTGTCAATTTCGGACGGTTTGGAGAAGATCAAGACCCATAGTATGGCAAGGCTCAGTTTTCCCTCGAAAGAGGTGTCATTGATCTCGTCATGGGTTTGGGCGATCAAGACCTGTAATAAAGGCAAGGCTCCAGTTTTCCCTGAAAGAGGTGTCTGGCGACCGGGTTTGAGAAAATCAAGAGTAATGAGAAATTGGATTTCTTCACACTTGATGGATGGTTCAATATAATTACGATGGCGGAAGCGGTAATTAAGATCATTTGAGCATAAAAGTTTGGCGGGTAATTTGGGGAGGAATAGTTTCTCTCTCTCCTTTCTTTTGATCTCATATGTATGCATGTCCTTTTTTGTCGGATCGTGGGCAAAAATTCAGCAGTGGCGGTAGAGTCGAGAAAGGGTATGCCAGTATTGGGGTGAGTGAGCGACTTCACAAAATTTTTTAGATTTTGTCATTTCTCTCTTTACTTATTCATTATGTATTTTCACAGGGTGATGGCCGGAGGAAAACCCATAGTGTGGCAGCTACAGATGATATACCATCCCTTATCACATCAGATAGTTTAATGGTGTTCTGTAGGAAATTTCATTTCTTTAATGAGTTGGTGGCTATTGTTGCCAAGAGGAATGCGAGATGATTCTTCACATGATTTACGGGACGATTCCCTTTGGCTCCAGTGATTGAGATCTTCCTTTGTCACAATTTTCATTTAGTGGTCATCGTTGGTTTGTCTTCTTGAGCGTGGTGTTACTTTGAACATCAAATACTTGTGCGAATGTGTAGATTCACGGGCTATAAAGAATTGGATAGAATATTTAGCATGGGATCCGTCTAAAAATTTATCTAATGGATTCTTTTTGGTGAAAAATGAGTGGGGCCTTCCTGAGAGATGGGGAAGATTGAATGACCTTCTAGATCTATTATTGATTGAAGAGAGTGAGATCTTGGTAACTCTTAATGTTCCTGATGTAGAAAGCTTACAACATGAGTTGCGTCACATTAGCAAATATATAGTTGAAGATAGAATGTTCAAGGTTGACCTTTCCATCCAGGCAGGGAGATCTCATTCTTTTCCACTAAAGAGGTCAAGTAAAGATGACGAAAGGTCTCCTCATATTCATAAGGTTCTTTCAAGAAGCCCACCATGAAATCAGGGTGGTGGCAATATTTCTTCCCTTAAAGAAAAAGAAGACATGTCTTTGAAGTGACGTTAGATATCTGAAGAAGATGTTCACCCCAGGTTGGCATTTGAGAGTTTAGTTTTCAACTCATGATGGGAGTTCATTTCTGAAGCCACACATTTCTGAAGAGGTGTTAAATCACATATGCATTGGGTATCAACAAGCAGATGAATTGGTACGTTGTCTTTCCTTCTTTCTTCTTCTCTTCTTTTCCTTTGTGTAATATTTGTGATGATTTTTTTATAGGTAACTCAAACATTAAGGCTGATGGCTCATTTGGGTGTCTCTTTAGATGGAATAATCTTGAATTTATGAAGGTAAAATATCTGCAAGGTGAGTATGAGATGATAAGGCCAAAGAAGTGGCGACTTTGGAGGATCAAAGGGTGTAGGCGAGCTAGCGAACATGTCGACTTCTCTTTCTCTCTGTCGGGAGGTGGAGCGCACTCTTGATGATTGAGGTGAGGACCGAGACTCGAGAAAGAAGAGGTACTTATGGAGGAACTCTCAAACTAGAAAGCATTATCGTCTTTCGAGAAGGAGCATATAATGTCGGTGAAAGCAAATGAAATCTCCTTGAAGGCGTGGAATACTTTAAGAGCTCTCACGGCTTGTGTATAATCGAAGACCATGTTCACAAAGCACGTAATCATATTCTTGATGTTGAAGTGAAGGACTTGGAGGTTTAGAGGAGGGCTTCATCAGGAATCCGCTTAGTTACATCGCAAGATCAGCTAGTGTTGAGGATCTATCTCCCGTAAGTGTCAAGATTCTTATTCATTGAGATGAAGGAGTTGAGTGAGAAAGTGAGCATCTCCTAGTAGTGAGAAGGACGTTGATATCACCAACTAATATGATGTAGCATCACTTGAGAATGTATTTTTTTTCATATGTATTGTTATTAGTGTGTATCAAAATCTTGATTCTTTCTTATATCATCATGTTAATGTTGTTTTTTTTTTTTAGATGATACGCTATTTTGTTTTTACCTATAGGTAATTGGTATATTATTCGATGCTAACCTATCTGGATGAGGTTGAAGAATTGACCAATCCGAGATTATTTATTCAGTTTCATTAACACATGGAAGAGGTGGGGCGTCCACCAAGGACCTTTTGACTATCTGGTATCAAAGTGTTACTTGACTTCTTACGTATGGAAGAGATCGATCAAGTCGCTTGGGATTATGCCCGATTGAGATACAACGTGTAGTTGTCAGTGGGATGATTAAATGAAGAAGAAACAAGCTTGTAAGAAAAAAGCTATAAATCCATTACTTTGATAAGTTCGTGATACAATCATAAGATAATTTTAACACGAATATGAGTTTCAAGAGGAAATGACGACAACAATAACAAATCTTTATCCCACTAAGTGGGGTGACTACATGAGACAAAATAAAGTTACCTTGATTATGCGGTAGGAATTCTTAGGAGATTCTCAGTGTTCCAAGTTCAAGGTAAAGTTTTTTTCTCTGGATCCTTGAGCTTGAATGTTCCTGGATTTACCACAACTATAACCACATATGGGTCATCCCAAAGAGGTGAGAATTTATTGCGTTGAGGGCCTTTGCCTGTAGCTTCGAGACTTTGTAGGACCAATTCACCGACAGATTTGGGATGAGGTTTTACTCTTCAGTTGAAGTGACGAGCTACCCTTTGGTGATAGGAAGCAGTCCGAAGCAGGGCCATGTCATAAGTTTCGGGGAGTAGGTCCAGGTGGTGTCAGAGTTTCTCTTCATTACCATTATGATCAAATAATTGAACTCTTGGACTTAGAACCACGATGCTCTATAATAGCTTCGTCGAAACACAAGTTATATGGTGTCTCACCAATCGGGGTGCGCGATGTAGTGCGGTAAGCCCAAAGAACATTAGAAAGCTCATCAACCTATTGCCCCGGCCTTCTCAAGATGTGTTTTTAGTCCTTTGAGTATAGTCCTGTTGGTAGCTTGATGCTTAGTTTGAGGATGTGCTATACGAAGATCTTTGCAAAAGGACATAAGACTTTTCCGATGGGTTTTAGTTGTTAGTGATGATCTTTCAAGGAAGACCGAATTGACATACTATATTTTTCCAAATAAATTGTTTATCATTTGCCTCTGTGATTTTAGCGAGTGGTTATTCCACCCATTTAGTGAAGTAGTTGACTAAAATGATAAACTTTCATTGCACGATGCTTGCTGGAAAAGGTCCCATGATATCAATCCCCAGCAAAAGCTTTGAAGGGATGAGAGCTCTGTATGCGGCATGTGAGAGAAGTTATAGTGCAACTGACAACTTGCATATTTTTTGTGAATTCCAAGGAGTCTTGTTTCATCGTAGGCCAATAGAACCCTTGCCTTATAATTTTAAAATTCCTCCTAGGTGTTCTCCACATATCCAGTGAACCTCTCTTAATGAGTAACCTCACGAAGGTGAGAGGCATTTGAGTGATCTAGAAAAAGCTCATTTGTATAGTTCACCTGATAATAGTAAAGTTTGAAGCTTGTCTTGGAGGAGTTGCGAAGTTGGGTCTTCAAGAAGAGTTCCTTCTTGTAGAAAAGATGGGGTCCATCCACGAATGCTCCTTTATCTCATTAATTGCTTGAATTATCCATAACCCTTGGATACTAGAAAAATATATTTCTTCAACATGTCTTCTCTTAAATAGATTCATAGTAACAGATGTAGCAAGCTTAGCGAGAGCGTCAGCTCGAGTATTCTTCTCTCGTAGTATGTGAATGATTTGATGTGTCTTGAAATGAGCAAGAAGAGACTTCACCAAGTGGAGGTATTGTGTCAGCTGATGATTATGAGTATTAAAGTTTCCCTCAACTTGGGAGGTGACAAGTTTAGAGTCGGGTGTGTATCACTTGAGTCTTGAGCAATGGAGTCTCAACCTGCTATGAGAGCCTCATAATATATTATTGGTTGAAATTTTAGGCGAAGTCCATACTCAGGTATTCATTGGGGAAGTAAGTAAGATTCCCTTGCACCGGTACTTCGAGCTCCATCAACATAGAGGGTCCAGAAAATGAAAGGCATGTAGCGAGATAGCTCCTCGGGGTGCATTCCATTATAAAGTCTGAGTACTTGAGACTTTATAGCGAGTAGAAAAATACCAAACTCTTCAATTCTGAGACCACTTGATTAACCTCCCGGATGCTTCTAGTTTTACAGGATGACCCTTAATAGTAAATGAGTGTAAATGCGATGAGCACAGTATGGGCCAATTTTTGTCGAGAAAACTAAAGCCGAGCTACCTTATCTAGTGGATAATGACTTTCTATATGTCGAGAATTTTCGACATAGTAAATTATTGTATCTCATTCTCTTCTCGCATTAAAATTGAGTTTATGACATGGGAAGAGACTGCGAGATATAAGTATAATATCTCTCCTTGAATAGGCTTGGATAGTAGGGGTGGAGATGCTAAATACTCCTTTAGTTACTCAAAAGCAGACTGACATTCATCAGTTCACTGAAAATTATTATTTTTAGCTCCCTTTAATATTTTAAAGAATGATAAGTATTTATCCCTAGAACGGGCTATGAAGCGGGATAATGCAGCAATTCGTCCATTCAAATGTTGAACTTCTTTGATATTCTTCGGAGGAGTCATATCTTTAAGAGCTTTGATTTTTTTGGGGTTGACCTCTATCCCATGGTGGGTTACCATGAATCCAAGAAATTTTCCCGACGTAACCCCAAAAGCACACTTGGTTGGGTTAAGTCGCAGGTTGTAACGCTGAAGAATATTAAAGCATATTTCTAAGTTAGAAATATGTTGTGATTCTTCCAAGCTTTTCACTAACATTTCATCCATATATACCTCCATTGTGCAGCCTAATAGGTCTTTAAAAACCTTATTCATAAGGCGTTGATAGGTAGCACCGATTTTTAATCAAATGGCATAACTTGGTAACGGTATAAACCTTTATATGTTTGAAATGTAGCTTCTTCTTCATCCGTTGGGTTCATTTTATTTGGTTATAACCGAGTAAGCATCCAAAAAAGCGAGCATTTGATGTCGGGCGTAGCATCAACCAATTGATCAATTCGAGGAAGAGGAAAACTATCTTTGGGCAAGCTTTAAGGTCGGTAATCAATACACATTCTCTATATTCTGTTTATTTTATTAACCATGACAACATTTGCTAGCCATGTAAGGTAATGCACCTCTCGTATGAATCCTGCTTCTATGAGCTTGTTAACTTCTTGTTCAATAGCCTGGAGACGATCAGGTGCAAAAGTCCATTTCTTTTGGATGATTGGTTTGAATGTTGGATCAATTTTGAGGGAGTACATGATTACATTGGGGTCGACCCCCGACATATCTGTCGGACTCCAAACAAAGATGTCTTGATTTCTGCGCAAGAAGTCTGTATATTTTTTCATTTGTTCATCTGAGAGCAAAGATCCCACTTGCACTATTCGTAGTGGTTGGTCATCTGATAATACAACAGAGAGCAAGTCTTCTATGAAAGCTTTCGGGTACTTCTTCATCTCGAAAATTAAAATTTTCAATCAAGGTCATAGAAAGGTGGTTGAGCTTGTGAGATAACATGATTGTCTATCTATTTTTCCATGACCTCCAACTCCAGGGTTGGAAATTTCATCTTAAGATGAGATCTTTGAGTGCACCAAAATTAATTGGAGGGCCTTCCAAAGAGCATTATATCGACTTGACCACCATGAATTGGATTAAATGAGCCACTTGTATTCACCAAGGATAATAGGAAGGGTGATTGTCCCTCTACTGGGAGATTATCAAACATAATGGTCTGCCGGGTTGGAGCTTTTCCCAACCAGCTCATGTTAAAAATGTGGAGTAAAATAAGACATCACAGAACTCCCATTATCAATCAAAATTCTCTTAACATTATTGCATGGGTCCATATCCTACGATGAAGTGAATCTTGATGAGGAACTTGTACTCCTTCTAAGTCCAGTTATTAAAAGTGATGGAATGATCGATGCGAGACTTCTTTAATTTCTTTATAGATGGTAATGAGAACTTGATTAGATAGTATTGGTCCTCCTGCGATTATTTTCTCTAACTATTTGATGATTATTTTGTTATTTGTGATGATTGTCACGGTTGCCCCATTTGGAGGTATGTTTGTTTGAGTCGATTGATTCTTCACAAATCGATGTAGATATCTTTGCTGAATGAGCCTCTCAATTTCTTCTTTGAGTTGTTTACATGCCTCAGTAGTATGTCCAGGACTTCAATGAAAGTGACAATATTGCTCTTGATTTTCTAAATTTGGTTTCAGTGGATGCGGCCACTTGATATTTTCTTCATCTCGAATAGCCATTAGGAGGTTAACACGAGATGTGTTCAGCGGTGTGTATTCATTTTGGTCGTGATTCACGTCGTTGATATGGGGTCGAGGAGATCATTTGTTACTTTTGATAGGGATACGCATTCCCAGGTGCTTTTACGTTTTCACGTAGATTGCTCAAATTATTTATGGCTGTAATAGCCTTATCGCGAGATTTGCACTTCCACACGATGAATTGAGGCGGATATCCGCATTAGGTAATGAGTAAAAGGCCACGGGCGAGTCCTCAAGGAAAACTCCTCTTAATAATTTGAGTCTACACTGGTATTTGGCGAGCTTCTAAGGAGAACCTCTGGAAGTATTCCTTAAGTGATTCACCCTCATTCTGATGAATGCCGGAGAGATGGGAGGAATCTTTAATGATCCTCCTGTTTGCAATGAACTGTTCCACAAAAATCTTGGCGAGTTCGTCAAAGGTACGGATGGATCCCCTTGGAAGGGAGTAGAACCAAGTGCGAGCTTGCCCCTTGAGGGTAACGGGAAAGACTTGACAAAGCAGTGTGTCAGGAGCTCGTTGGATATGCATGATAGTCAGTAATGGTCGATGTGTTCATATGTGTCGCCCATCATAAGAATCAATGCTGAAGCTTGAAAACGGAAATAGGATGTTGAAGAATAGCTTGACCAAAGGTGTGGATTCCTCATAGCCGCGGTGAGGGGGGAAGATGATTTCTGTCTTGAAGGTGAAATTCGTTTTGCATTAAGCGTCATAATTTTGCACGTATAACATGATGAGTGGGGTTAACAGGACCAGAATGTGTCAAGCTACCAGTAATAATTGGTTGATTAGATCGGTTGTGTATGATGGATGAGTAGAACTAGCGTGTCGAAATCGACATCACGAGGAAGTGGAGGAACTTCATTGTTAAGGAGATCGGCATTTTGACCTCTATGCTGTCGATCTTAGGGGATGTGTGTTTTCCATGGTAATGGCCGTTGGGTTCCTCTCAAAGTTGGATCATCTCATTTTGAGACTCTTCCATTTGGTGGACACGATCTTCTAAAGAGATCCCTGTCGCACCTTCACCGACAGGGTCACGTCTATTATGGGAGAGTGAGGCAGAAGCTTGGCATCCTTGGTTCAAGGATTAATTTTGAGAGTGGAGTTTAGCGGGATTACCTATTACCCATATATGGGTGTTCCATAAATTGTGATTGATGAGTTCTTTTCCCACAAAGCACCAAACTTGCATCGATTCTTAGAGTAAAGTTTATGCCTTACTTGTTAGAAATCCCAAACACAAATATTTAAAGAGTGAACAAGAAAACTCAAATTTTCGCGTGAAAGATGGAAAAACTACGGGCCATAAAAAACTTCCACTATGTATCTTTTGAGTACAAAATCTTTCCGCGGGATTACGAAATTGTATGAGAATGGAACAACTATGTAGTCACGTTGGTGGTAATTGTATGGTGGTTATGATGACGAACAACAAGTGGTCGACAATGAAGGCCATCATGATGGACCGGTAGAGGTTGGCGACGGGAGGCGGCGGCCGGCGGCGGCGGCGGCGGTGGTTGGCGATCGTCAGTGGTGCCGCGGTTGTGCTTGGAGGATCTTCAAGGATCTCCTCTCTTGAGGAATGATGGACTATTTATAGGTGGAGGTTGCGTCACATACATGCAACCACTCCACTTCATCGGACGGCTCAAAATGATCCCTTTGATCATTTGTATTTTAAATATTTGAATGCTCAAATGAAGTCAAAATTTTGAGATCTTGGGCTTGTTAGATCCATTTCGTCGAGGCCTTCGATTTATTATAAACACTCAATGTTTAAGAGCTTTTAGGAGTTTAAGCGATATCCCAAAGTTTCAATGATATTTTTTAATATACATTAATTTATAAATTAAATCTGAGAATTTTTTCATTAAGAGATTTTAGATTTAGTCTGTTAGTTTTTTTTGCATTTGGAATCGATGTAAAAAAAAATGTAAAATGATTCTTTATAGTTGTTTGGTTGAGCTTTACAAATTTCTTTTTTTGGTTAAAAATGTAATATAAAGTAAATTGTTTGACGTCGGTGGGCGTGTGCGGTGACGGCGGCAGCGTGACTACGGCGGCGGGTTGCGGCCGGCGACCAGTGCCATATCACTTTACATTGCTTTTTGAATTACCAGATAATTCCAAATACTGACGGTGTATTTGAAATGAGAATTTTCTTTACTTAACCAAACGCGAAATGTTTAAAAGTGTGCACATCACTAAATCTCCTTAAATTTTTATATATGTATTGTGTAATGTGTAAGTTTATGATTAAATTAGCTTAAATATATAAGAGAGAGAGAGAATTTCCTTTAAGTTGCTTTCTCGGTAAGTTATTGGTGGTCAGCACTCAATAAAGGAATCATTTTTCTTTTTTTTTTTTAGAACGACGAACGAATCGTATTCCTGAATTAAAACTATTATCATCACAAATGTGCCACGCCCTCCATCATCCAATTGAGGTCGGATGGAATAATAATTTTATGGTTGGATTAAAATAATTTGATTCTTCAGTGTAATATGAAATTAGAATAATCAGATGATCTGTATTAATCCAAGCAATGGAGCTTCAATTTATATATGAATAGTTTCTTAAGAAGGCTTTTAAAAGTATGCTTTTTATAATATTTGTTTGATTATTATTATTATTATTATTTTACCATTTAGGAGAACCTACTACTAATTTAAAACTATCTGCAATAAAATTAGATTTTTTGAAGTAAGAGCGTTAGTTTGGACCAATGAGTTTGATTCAAATTTTACTAGAATTTGATCATTTGAATGGACATGAATAAAACTTAACTTATTTATTAAATAGTTTAAAATCTCAATCCGAATCAAATCTTCTTCAACATGATTAGTTCAAATATGACTTAAGTGATTCATTAAGATATGCATATGTCAAACTTAAATTAAATTGGAGTTTATAAGTTAAAATCAATTGAATTTGAGTTCTTGAGCCAATCTTAACATTTTGACTTAAATTTGATCGAAAAGGTTAAGCAGGTTAACACTTAGCCATAAATCTGACTCAAAAATTAATCGTACCAACTCCATTTAGAATATTTTTTTCCAAAAAGAATTTATATCAATTTAATTATTGGCACATCTAGTTAAATATTAATAGACCAATCTAAAAGTATTTTGTTGAATTTTTCATTTTGATATAATTATAACCATGGCCAGGAATGGCCCAGCTCATTCAAATTTAAATTTAGATTCATTTTACAAATTTTTAGTCAGAGGAGCCAAGCCACCTCACGCATTTACGCAATTTACATAGTGTCATGCAACCGGAGCTCTTCCGTCGTTGCGTAGCCGCTCCCTGTCCGCACTGGAGAAGAGACGGGCGCCCATGCATGCTCGTTGCGACACCGCCACTTAGGCTCTGAACAAGCGATGGGTGGCACGTCGTCCTTCAATTACGCCGCCACTACCGCCGCCTAACAGGTAGGGTGGATTAACTGCGAGGCTGCTAGGAAGCTGCTCGCCTGCTTGAAAGGAGCAATTTAAGAGGTACATTGGCTGCTAGAATGTCTAGATGTTTTATTCCTCATGGGATAATAAAGCAGGTTAGTTTTTTTTTTCCTGCTAGAATATGATATGGGAGCGGAAGTAGTCTTTGTTTCTTTATTAATAGTTAAACAAAGTCGCCCTCGTAGCATAAGGGAATTAGCTGAATCTTGTTTGAATTGACCTTTTTAATTAATATTGTTGGAAGAATAATTCAGAAAATCAAAGCAAATTCAAAACAAATAAATAACAATAAAAGAATACTAAAATTTATGTATAAAATTCAAAATGATAAAAACCATAGATTTATACCACAATAAGGAATCCAATATGAAAAAAAAAATTGAGAATAATAATATTAATCATTTTTTACTCAAATTTTTCTAGCAATCTCCCTGCTTTATTCAATCTAGAGTAGAGATATAAGTAAGCCCAGACGACTCGAACTCGACTCATTGATGGGCTCGTGAGCTCATCTTGTCGAGCCATGAGCTTAACTTCAATTCAGAGCTGATTTGATAATAGAGCTCGGGCTTGAGTTTTGTCTGCCTCAACTCGAAAGCTCATCACGTTGCTTGAATACATAAACTACACAACCCAATAATTGCTACCATACGTACACAACCTCCATCATCTAAGCTCAAGTCTCATCGAAGCTACACTCCTACCATTGGTCTCATGGAGTTCTTCACTTCTTCTACATCAAAATTAGTCAATCCTTTGCTGATGAGGTTGCCGAGCTTTCGAGTCTCGTAAGAAAGTTCAAGCTACATTTTGGGCTCACAAGTTGTCAAATTTGTGATCTCGACTCAACTCATTTACACACCTAGTCTAAAACACATACTACTCATCACACTCTCAAGACAATGAAGAAAACTTGATTTAAAACAACAAAAAACTACTTTTTCATAGTGTCGTGACATTGCGAAAGTAGCACCTAAGTGCTTGATGCACTATTAATTTCGTTTGCATGGATTCTAATGTCACACCGTTGTTGTTAAAATGCTAAGATTTTAATCTTTCTAGCAAAATCTTATGAATAATATTTCATTTTATAGAGCTGAGGCGTTGCAAATATAACTCTAGATGATATACAATAGAAAAAAAAATTGTCATTAAAATAAATGGGGCTCCACAAAATAGCAATAATCTTCTCCTTAATGTTATTTATCATTAAAACAAATCATTATTGAGTTACTTAAGACTTCCTTTTTTGTGATCACGATATTTTGTTGTCTGTGCGCTCTGACTTGAATTGGCAATAAGAATAACAAAAAAGTCATGTTGTTTTATCATGTAAGTCAAAGATCATCAAATATTTATCCTTTTTTTTTTTTTTTTGCAATGGGTATCCACCTCCAAATCTTGTGGGTGGGATGTT